>PVJO010004551.1:0-108367 GCA_004026905.1 Hystrix cristata | reverse complement strand
GCAGCACGTCACCTCTTTCGGGGCGGGGCAGCCCCGTGATTAAGGTCAGGGAGGAGGCAGCGAGGACACTCGGGCTGGCTGCGGGAAGTGTGGAGCACTCTGTCCCTCAGGTTGTTGGATCCCGCAGCTCCCATGACTGGGATCCCCATAGGTCTCAGGCCAGGTGAGACCCAGAGGTGAGGAGGTGGGCGGGGAAACATGCAGGAGAAATGAGAGGAGCAGGCTGCTTCCCACCTGGGTGCAGGAGACGGATTCTGGATGTCCCACCTGGGAGGCCCAAGCCCCAGTCTCTTGGGCATAAGAGGTTGAGGCGGGTCATCTCTTCTGCTTTCATAAGAGAGACAGACAGAGATGAAAGAGATAAAAGAAAGAGATGGAAGGAAAGAACGAAAGAAGAGAGGAAGGAGGGAAGGAGAGAGGGAGGGGAAGGTACTAGAAAAATACAGATCAGACTTAAGTGAATATGCAGATAGGAGCTAGAGTACATGATTATTATGAAGAACTGAAGAGCCAGCTTTCATAGTCTTCACCCTGCCCCAAGCCATCCACACAGTGCACCGTGAACACAAACTCCTGCCTGCACTTCAAGGGCTCACGGCCTGAGCTCTGGACCCCAAGCCGGGGGACCCGTGTGCTCCTGTGGGTGGGACCCTGCTGCAGGTGACGGATACATGCCTTCTGGGGACAGGAAGGGTCGGGCCCAGGCTGGGGACCCCGGCCTCATCCCTCAGCCCAGGATGTTGGCCCAGGCCTGCTGTTGGCCGGGGTCTTCTCTTCCCACCGCAGCTGCTGGCACCAGGAAAAGAGCCCTCAATACCCCGTGAGGTGTGGCTGTCTCCTCCCCTGGCACTGGCTGTGGACACTCTGCTGGCTGAGTACCCAGCAGCTCCACCTTCATTTTTCCTCAAGTACAGTGGACTGGCCATTTTTCTCTCCATGTTGTAGAGTCCGAAAAGAAAACTCAAAATGTGGACCTTATTTATTACTTTTATTATTTTCTGTTATTTGATTTGATTTTGGTATAGACACAATGGGCCGGACACTGAGCTGCCTCCCAGGTCACATCTACACCCAGACAGGACTTAGCACCAACAGGAGGCTATGGTGCCCGCAGGACAATGATGCACGGAGTGCAGGGTGTGGCAGCCCCCAGGACCCCTCCAGGACAAACACGGTGACGTCAGCTTCTGGTTCCTGGGCCGCCATCGCCACGGTCACCTTGCAAACCAGTCTGGGTTTGCTTGCACAGAAGATTCTGGAATATGTTCAAGCATGACTCATCACCAGGCTCCTCTTTGGCCAGTAATTTTTATTTTTTTTAATTTTTAGTTTTATGAGTCCATGTTTGTAGGGCACGATGATCACATTCATCGTGGGGAGCTGGCGCATGGACAGGACACAGCGTCATTCTGTCTCCAACTCCTTCCCCCTCTGTCTCTTGGCCCTCTTCCCATTTTCAAAAGACCCATCTCCCTGTTTCCTATCGTCTATCTTTTATTCTGCTCTGTAATTTACTTATACTTCGGGCTTCTCTTGTAAGAGAAACCGTGCAATATATAAACTGTGTGTCTGATACTTCACTGAACATGAGGGTCTCGAGGTGCCACCATTTCCCTACAAAGGACTCCAGTTTGCTATAAAGAAGGATAAGTTTGAGACAGGAAATTCTCAGACTCATGGTCTCGCTTCCCTAGATTGGGAGGAGAAATGTGGCGAGGCTCCCTGCATTCACTTCCAAAAGGCACCAGTGGTGGTCTGCTCACTGACCCGCAGGCGGGGGACCCTGGGGGCCCAGTGACAAGTGTGGCTCCCGTGGGCTGCCGATGCTCTTTCAGAACAGTGTCCTCCGCCCCGTGGGTGTGACTGCTGTGCACGCGTGCCCATCGGCTCAGAGGCCCAGGCTGCCAGCTCAGCAGAACCAAATGGTCAGGAGCTCGGCCATACCTCTTTGTGTGTGAAACAGGCACTTTGCGAAAATGTAAATGAAGCCAAGCACGGTGGTGCAGGCCTGTAATTCCGGCACTTGGGGAGGCTGAGGAGGATGACAAGGTCGAGCCCAGCCTGTCTCAAAAATTAGAAAAAATGAAAAAATGTCTAGGGTTGTAGCTCAGTTCAAAGGCCCCGGGGTTCGATCCCCAGTACTACAAAGAAAAAAGTATGTGAATAATGTGTTTCCCAAGACCCAAGCAAGAGCGGCGGCCTTCAGCTCTGGCATTTAACAAGCTCTTTGTTGAAGTGTGATACACACATAGAAACATACATGCATATGCATCCCAGGTGTGCCACCAACCCATCTTCTCATCCTTATTCTTGTCTTTATAGACTTCTAAAATAAACAGAAGCCAAACACTGTCCGCTTTCCCCTCACACACAGGGTGAGAGTCTCGCCCATGTGCACGTAAATCCACATCCCCAGGGCAGGCTCCCTCCCGGGAACGCCCAGTGTTTTAGTCTGGGAAACCTCTGCAAAGCACAGGGAAGCAGCGCACACTCCCTGCCCCTCACCATGCTTCCTCCAGCGCCTCTGCGGAGTCACAGTCTCCTTTACCCCCTGTCCCCATTCCCGGACGTTCCTGGTTGGTAGGAGAGCGGTACTGACGAGCGCCTCTGTTTTATTAAGGCTGTCAGACAGCAGGCTCTCTGGTCTGCGGGCCAGAACGCGCTAATCTGTGACCGCAGCTGTGTCCCAGTGTCTTGGAGAGGCTGCATCCCGTGCGCTCTCAGTTCATCCTCCGACGTGGTGTCGCTCCGCTCGTTGACGTGGCGGAGGGCTCATCGCAGATGAGAAATCTCTGTGCCTCCTTCTGTATAGTTTATGTTTCGCTGGCTTCTTCCTCCTCTCCTGTCTCCTCTGCAGTGTCAGCTGATGACAGGAGGTGATCATTTCATACAAGAGCCCAAGCTAGGGGAGTGGAAGGGGCAGGAAACTGAGGAGAAAGACTTGAGACAGGAAGCTCACAAGCTGGAGCCCAGCCGGACAACTTAGCAACTTAGTGAGACCCTGTCTGAAAATAAAAAATAAAACATGCTGGAGATGGAGCTCAGCACCAAGGTCCTGGGTTCCGTACCCCGTACCCAGGAAAAAAAGACTTCTTTCTGATGAAGGAAAAGTAGAGAAGAAACTCCCTATCTTTGCATCACCAAGAGCCCTCCCAGCCCTGATGTTTTTAAAGTACAGACGCCCCTCAACTTCCAGCGTATCCCAGTGAACCACTGCCAGTCGCAAACACACCCGACAGGCCGCTCCAACGAACATCTTGGCTCAGCCTGGCCTAGCCTGAGTGCGCAAGAGACTCTGATGGAGGCCTGCAGCTGGACGAAGGCATGTAGCACAAAACCTATTCCGTGAAAAGGTACTGGCTGTCTCATGCAATCTGTGGGATCCTGTGTTGAAAATGAGACATAGGGTCGCATCACGTGTACCTCTGCACACCACGGTTAAGGTGGAAAGCATCGTAAGCCAGCCCGTCCTGAGCAAGGAGCCATCAGTGCTGTTCTCGAGTCACATGAAGTAATTAAATAGCAGAGAGTTCAGCTGGGGTCCCTGGTGGGGTCAGGTGTGGCTCTGGGGGTGTCTGGGCCTGTCTGGTGACTGGACAGCAGGCTCAGAGATGGAGGGTTCCTGCAAGAGGGGAGGCAACGGCCAGTGTCCAAGCCCAGCGCCTTCTCCCCACACGAAGGCATTCAGCTCTGACAGGAGGGTTGCGGTTGGCACAGGGCGGGACACCCCAATGTGGTGCCACAGCAGGACTGTTTCAGGGCCTGGCAACAGGGGTGCTGCCCTGTCCGTGGAGCCCTCTGGCACAAGGAGGTGCCCCATGACCTCTGCCCGCCCGGTAACAGCCGCAGCCTGCAGGTGTGCATGCCTACGGACAGGACCAAGCGACGGGATTATTCGGGAAGTCGGCAGGCCTGCAGGGCCTAAACACGAGACCAGGCACCTGAGCCGCTTGAAGCTGATGAATTCCCACCAAAATTTACCACCTGGGGAGACCTGGTCAAGCTGGGATAACTGGATAATAGTCTATTTGCTTTCTGAATTGCATTATGTTGCACATTCTACCCGAGAGGCCTGTTTCTTCGGGGTGGCAAACAGTGGGCCAAGGGAGTACTGAGGCTCACAGTTCACAGACAGATCTGGCCCCTCAACCGTTTAGTGGCTCCCAATGTCAAGTCCTTGGGGAATTTGAGCCATGTCCGGAGACTGCAGGTGGACAAGGCTATTTGTCCCCTACCCCTCCCTTTGTTACACGCCTGGCAAAATTGAGCCATTTAAACAGTTCATTAGTGTAAAGGATGGAAAAGACACAGGCAAATCAGGTGAACTTTGGGAACTCCTGCTGTCCGTGCTCAGCTGGGAAGGGAAGGCTCCTCCTGCAGCCAGCACGGCGGTGTCCACGGCAGCCAGCTGTCCTCCCGGTCAGCTCAGCATACAGGCACCAGATCCTCACCCATATAATGATTGGCAGCGGCCCCGAATCCCTTGAGCCACCGCAAGTCTTTAGTATCATCGTTTCCCCCACAAAAAGTTGTTTCCAGTGTCTGCTGCGCTCATGGACTGACCCTGCAGAGCGTGGGCAGAGAAGGACTTTTGAAGCTCTGGTCCTTGAGGGTGGGGTCCTGGCGAACGTGCTCCCCTCGAGTTCCACTGGCCCCGGGGTGCAGGCTTTTGATGAGGGATTTCAAAGGCTAGAGAGTCACTCCCAGGGAATCCTGGACAGCAATTGTGCACTCACACCTTGCTGCACCACTGGGCTTGAATAACTATTTTTTAAGCCACTCAGTTTGTGGTATTTTATTTTTATAAGCTTTTGAATATTTATTCATTCATTCAAGCATTAGCACGCATTCATAGTACAAATGGTGTTCAGTGTGATATTTTCATACGTGTGTACAACACACTTGCTCATATCCAAATTCTGGGGCTTTGTCAAGTCAGCTCTAGGAAACAAATTCACAAAGCCCTTTCAACAGAATCTCCCCTCAGATTTGGTAAGAGAAAGTTCAGAAATTCCCAGTGTCCACTCATTCACAAAATAATTTTAAGACTACAGTACCTGTCTGCCCTCTGGAATAGAGTATGTGTGTGTGCGCTTGCATGTGTGTGCATGTGTGTGTGCCGGAGCAGGCACGATGACCATCTGGCAGCCCGAGGCCTGCCGCCTGGGAGGGACTCCGCAGGCCTTGTCCCCAGGAGCCCTGGACTTGGCCCTGCACACATCCCTTCGCCTCCCGGCAGCCTCTGAGGAAGCACCGGTCAGTGTGCCCCCAGGCCGCTGTTCACAGCTGCTTCCTGCCATCTGGGGGCCCGGGAATGCTTCAGAGAAGAGTGGTCACAGGCTTGGGCAGGCAGGGCACCTGGCTTTTCTGGCATACTGTCGCTTCAAAGCGTGACTGTTCTGTGGTCCACGCGCTTCAGCCGGTGCCATGTCGGGTAACGTCGGCCAGGTACTGAGAGGGCCAAGCCTGCAGCCTTCGGTTGTTTATTTACCAGCACTGTGAGTCGCCTCTTCTGCCCTACACATGATGATGGCAATCCCCACCTCTGCAGCAGCGGCCCGGAGGGGAGCCACATTTATCTAGTGTCTGGCATGGAGCGAGTATTTACTGTCCTCTCCCCTCTGCTTCTTTCTCCCTCCTCTCCCTCCTCCTCTTCCTGCTTCAGCTCTCTCTGCTTGTCAACTCACAGCAGTATCTCAGTCCTGAACTTGGTTTCTACCAGAAAGTCAAGGGACTTCTAGCACCAAGTGCTCTCATATTTGCATATGTTGTGCATAAAAAACTATCTAAAATAAATGTGACTCTTCAGTCACAGACGTTTGTTCTCATCACGCAGCCGTCAGCAGGTTGGTGGCCCAAGGCTGGCGCGCGGCCCTGCTACAGTCAGTCACTCATGGCCAAAAGGTCCAGGCAGGCTTCCTGCCACACCTGTGCTCCAAGCGGCAAGACCAGGAAGTGAGAAGGGGACACACACGACTGCTTCCTCCCGGACCTGCTTCTGTGGTGGCTGGGTACATCCTGCTGCCTAGCACTCGGTCCATGGCCACACTCCTTGATAGAACTGAGACAACCAGCTTGTCGCACAGCTGGAGGTCCAGGACTAAGAGAAAGAAGAGAAGGTGGGGTGGTGGCAGGGCAGCCCCCTGTGCATGGACACAGTGCCAAGAGGTGCAGCTGGAGGTGTGGCCCAGACAGATGCTGCCATGTGCATGGAGAGGGTGCCATCTGTGAGCTCCGGGAAGAGGGCACAGCACGAAGCACCAGGAATCTGTCTCTCACCCGGACAGAAACTGCATTCGCAGAACCCACCTGATGTGCTTTGTCGCAGCTCTGGAGTTAATCTGAAGGCTGCCAACCTGCAGGGAAGGTTGGATGCGTAAAATGAAGTTAACTGTGATCAGTTCCAGCTCAACAATCACCCGTTCTCGGGGTCCAGGGCAGCAGCCACACACCTGTTCCTGGACAGTGTGTGGGGGCCACAAAGAGGCAGGACTATGGCTTTTAAAACATGGTGGCATATGCCTATGATCCCAGCACTCTGGGAGGCTGAGGCAGGAGGATCCTAAGTTTGAGCCCAGCCTGGGAAACGGCAACTTAGAAAGACCTGTCCCAATAAAGAATAGTCTTGGGGATGTAGCTCAATGCAAAGCCTCTGGGTGCAATCCCCAGTACTGAAAAATAATTTTTTTTAAACCCCAATAGGGATCTGAGTTCTGACTGCTGCTTCCAGCCTTGGTGGTGCAGACCCACAGGTCCGGCATCTGAGGCTGTACCCTCCGCCCACTGCTGCAAGCTCCTTCCTCTCCTGCTGGAACAGTTCCAGGGCTTAGGAGGCCAGGCCCATTTCCCCTTCATTTTCCACGTTTTTCATTTCACTGGGAGCCAAACATCTAATGTCTCGGACACTGGAAACCTGCCACAGGAATGGGACTCTTAGAAAGTCACCACGCAGAGCAGTGAAAGGTACAGGCCTCAGGAAAGACCTGAGATGACTTTAACCCCCGTGACGGGCTGTCCCTCGAACAGTCACTACCCACGAGGACCCACACACAAAACAAAATCAGCAAATCCTGGGGAGCAAGGAGGGTCTGATTTCTAGAGTCACTATATTGTTAGATTCAAACGTCCATGTCTAACAGTGAAAACAACAAAATCCCAAGCAGCCCAAGAGACAGGAAATGTGGCCTGTCCCAGGACAGAAATAAACCAACAGAAACCACCCCGAGAAGGCCCAGGCGGCCTTAGAACAACCGTCTCAAAGATGCGCGAAGAACTAAATAAAGACAGGAGAAAAGTAAAGAAAGTGATGTGTAAACAAAATGAAAATAGCAAGAAAGGGACAGAAAATCGAAACGAGAAACCAAAAAGACATTCGGGAGCTGAAAAATATAACTAAAATGAAAAATCGGAGGCAGCTTTGAACAGGTAGAAGAAAAACAATCAGTGAACGTGATAGAAAAATCGAAATGATCACTTTTAATAGGGAATAGAAAGGAAAAAACAAACAGGAAAAAAGTGAAGCAAACCTAAGAGACCTGTGGGGCACCATTGGGCAGCTGAACATGTGCATCTCAGTGGTCTGGGGAGAGAATGGGGTACAATATTCAGAAAACTAAAGGCCAAAAACATCCCAAATTTGGTGAAAGACATGAATATGGCCATGAGCCACATAGCATTGCTTGAATGACAATGCTATGACAGTGGTCTCCATAACATCACAGAGCTAAAAACTTCCCATCACCTGGAATTTTTATGATACTTTTTTTCTATATTTTGATACATAAATGCCACTGTGCTACAGTCACCAATAATAGCCAACAAAGCACCACACTGGCTGGACCATACAGCCTGACTGTGCGGCAGGAGACATCATTCTGGTTTGTATGCGCCTGCTAAGACTTCACACAGTGATGGCACCGCCAGACCACACACTTCTCGGAAGACTCCCCATTGCAGTGTGACACATGACTACATAAATAGCCATGACACACAGTGGATCTGTGTACAGTGAGCTCAGCAAAACTCACACCAAGACACACACCCAAAATAGAAGTCCAGAGATTGAGAGGGAACCTTGACAGTGGCAAGAAGTGACCCGTGCCGTACAAGGGACTCAATAAAGCAATCAGCACTTTTCTCACTCAAAACTTGGGAGAAGTACTGGCAGGTGTGTTCAAAGCACTGAAAGGAAGCTGTCAGTCAAAAACCCTACACTCAGCAGCAGCATCCTCAGCAGCGAGGGAGAGAGGAAGAAATTCCAGTCGGGGAGAAAGTGAGGGTGCCCATTACTACTGGACCGTCCTGCAGGAGCCACTGACAGGAGCCCGTCCAGTTGAAACAAAAGGACACTGAGCTGCCTTCTGTCCGCAGAACAAAACGACTATCTCAGAGCTGGTAAATGTGCAGCGGTTATAAAAGCAAAGGCCACTCTAACTCTGATGTGTAACTCTACTTCCTTTATATCTCTTAAGAGAATCACTTTTTGATTGAGTCTTTTATTTCAGAGTCTAATTTTTTTGAGTTCTTTATATATTCTAGATATTAATCCTCTGTCTGAGGAGTAGCTGGCAAGATTTTTTCCCATTCTGTAGGTTGTCTCTTCACTGTGTTGGTGGTTTCCTTTGCTGTGCAAAAGATATGACCCCATTTGTTGATTCCTGACCTTATTTCTTGTGCGATTGGGGTTCTGTTCAGAAAATCCCTGCCTACCCATGACTTCAAGGGTTTTACCTATTTTGTCTTCGACAGGTTAAATGCTTCTCTTTTAATATGCAGATCTTTGAACCACGCTCTCCATCAGACCCTCCCATCTCCACCATCTTCCCTCTTGGAGCACAGTGTCCAGATACTCACTTTAGAAAGTGTGTTTCTGCTTGTGCATTAATTTCTATGTTCTAACTGGTGAAATAAACACAGCCCCATGCACAGCAGAAGCTCGAGTGTACAAAGCTTCAGAGGATAAAGAAAGGCTCTCCTTCCTTCTCCCGGAGCGTGCTTTCCACTCAGGAGAGCTGTGTGGACGCCCTGCCACGTCCTGTGCAGGCCCGTTCAGTGGGACCTCTGCCATCTTGTCTTCACTCAGTCTCCGGACAATTCGAGCCTCCGTAATGGGGAGGTATCATTTATTTTTATGATTTTTAAAAAGACAGGTGATGAGTGGCAATCCCTCACCCTTCTTGGGAATGCTCTTGGGTCGGACCCCTGAAGAGCTCTTTGTATTTATCACGCACCCCTGTCCTGGGTGTGGACGTTAGATCTGAGACCTGGAGTAGATCTTGGGAATCTTTCTGCTCGGGCCGAGGCCAGGACTGGAGCCTGGCGGTGTGGCCTCCTGCCCTGCGTCACGGAGCAACAGCCAGGACAGTCACAGGTGACTGGGAAATACAGAGGAAAAGGAAGAGCCATAGCCGGGAGCCAGAGACAGTCTACGGCCCCGTGGTAGGGCAGCCCCTAGCATGCTCAAGGGCCTGGGCACCATCGCTAGCACCACACACACACTCATTCATTTTGATTTGTTTCTTGTAATAACTTTCTCTTGTAAACTCTAGATCTAGTGCTGGACTTCACAGCTCTGTAATTGCCAGAGCCGCGAGCGTGCGCCTGCAGCCATCTCCGCACCAGGAATGCGTCCCGTCCAGTCGCTCCTGCGTGTGCAAGGAACAGCAAGCCCCCGGAGAGGGGGGCTGTACTGGAACTCAGAGCTTGGTGCCTACACGAGGGCAGAGGGGACTGTGACAGGCCCGGCACGAAACGCCCAGCATTGCGGGCTGCTGTGAGACTAAGGAAAATAGAGGCATATTTTGGGTCCTTCAGAGGGAAAGAACACTTGCTCTATCTGGGCACCGCCTGCCATCTTTGTAAGTTAATCACTATTCAGGCGGGAACAATTGCTACAGAAATTGATTTACAAACTACCTGGCTGGGCCTAGTTATTTGTTTTTATCAATTATGAAGAAAAGAGAAATCTTAATACCCCTCTTCCATTAGGGTCTGGGGATGTTGTTATGTTCTGGGCGGGTTTAAGGGAAACTGACTGGAACCGTGTGTCGTGCATGGGATTGCGAGAACGCCACTGAGCAATGCGCGTTTCCTTTCTCCTGAGTGTGGTCAGAGATAGATAGCTGCACAGACATTTAAGAGCTGTTCGCTCTGAAAAAAAAGTAATTAATCGGTGTTACATACAAAGGACTTCTCTTTCTCTCTCTCTCTTTTTTTTTATTTTTTGGTAACGAGCACAGCTTTAATTACAAGTAATTGTCTGGAAATCAGGCTGCTTGTAAGTTCTGCATTCTAGAAGTGATTATCAATACACTAATCTATCACTTTCATTATTTTGGTCATTTGGGTGTGTAAATTTGTATTTAATTCAAACAACAAGTGAGGCAGTTCCCACTCTTACTTTCTATCAACATATGCCTTTTTAAAACACAATTTGGATTATTTAGATTTTCATTCATTTGCTCTTAGTTGCAAAAATAATAGGACATTGTTTTGTGGAGGGTGATTTGTTGTTGTTGTTTTGCCGACTACTAGGTGAATTCGGTAGCATCGGTATACGAGGAGCCAAGCTTCTCACCAGGTAACCGGAGACTCTCCTAGGTGTCTGCAGACCTGCGCTTGCCATCTCATTACGGCCGGCTGAAGTTTGCAGAATTCCCCCACAGAACTCGCTGGATGGAGGAATCGAAGCCCATTCCAAAGATTCTTCAGGATCTCAATGTTCCTTCCTCGGCAGTTACACAGTCAGCTGCTGCCTGGATTCTGGAACTGCAGTGCCCTGCTCCTCTCTCCTGGGCCTTTGTGTATCTGAGTGAATTTCAAAACTCAAATTCAAAAGCCTCCCCAGGACATCTGACGGGAATTCATTAGCTCTACCTTGTCCTTCTGGGTGACACCACTATTTTGTCTCCTGATCTTTTATGCATGCGGCGATTCCATATTTCCTGAATAAAATATGTTTCCTTGAATGTAAGACAAATGACGGTGTCCTTTGTTTCTTTTCTAACTTGCCTGTTTGTGTGACAGTCCAATTCCCAGACCAGACAGTTTTAAATACAAAAATAGATTTTAAAATCCTACCCATATTGGTAAACACTTCTTTGGTTGAATAACCTTCATAAAACACACATAAAAACTACTCAAATAAACTGGAGACTGTTTTATCTGATGACAAACTACGCTCTTGTCCATTTGAAAACCTACTTAAAATTAGATAGAAACAGTGAACAAAATTTACATGTACAGTTACTCATTCTCTTCATTAACTCTTTTTAAAAGGCATTCTCATCGGATGCATAGCCTACAGAGTTGAGCCAGCCCCAGATTAAACTGGTTTATGCACGCTCCTCTTCGTCCAGGTAGTTTTTATCCAAGATGTGGGAGTTTCGCCTAAGTAAAAACACTGCCAGAAATTTGACATTTATTAAGGGACTTCTGTGATCATAGATATTCGACGAGACAAAGACGCATGATGAATTAGCAGAGAGAGGAGGAGGGAGAAACCCACATCCTTGTGCTCCTGAAAAAGTTCTCAGTCCTCACAATAACATTTGTGTGGATACGCACACACACACATACACAGGGAGCGCTTGTTGCCCACAAGTACACAAATATAATAAAAACCGAAAACCAAGTATTTAAGAAGCAAGAGGCTTATCAGAAAGAGGAAGGACTAGATTTACAGTGGGGTTAATTCTGAGAGTTTCTGGAAACTCTGAAATGCCTAACAGCCCAGCCTGTCATCAGACAAAGCAGTCCCAAGTTTGATTAAATAATCTTGTTTTCAAGAATTACTTAACCAGTGCTCACTAGCTCTTACTGCAATTAGACCTTTAGCAAGTGGAAAGAGGTGGGCGAGGCTCCAAGCGACTGGGAGACAGGAATGAGCAGGTAAGAGCACAGGAGCGGAGGCGGCGAGGGATGGTGTCTGATGGCACAGGACTGGGAACAACAAGCGGGGGACCTGCCAAGACAGAGGCGGGGACTGCTGCTGCGGCCGGGGCACTGTGGCCTCCTGGCATCGGCATGTAGCAATGACTGTCACTGTGTCCTCAGGTGGCTCACTTTAAACCAAAGAGGAGATGTGTTAGCTTCTGCTGGCAGGATTTGGAAGAACGTCAACTTCCAGAAAAAGAAGCCAGGATCTGATATTAATGGGAAAATAACCCCAAACCTAAGCCCTATTTCCTTTTTCAATTTCCATTCTTCGATAAGTAAAAGCCAGCGTGTTGCTCAGGGCGACGGTGATCTGGGCCGATCCTGCCTTTGAGGACGTGGAGAACCATGCAGGGAAACAGCACCCCGCGTGTGTAAGTGATAGCTGCCTCTGTTTCCAATTATTGCTGTGAAGCAGAAAAGCCAAACACGACCACATCCCAGGGGATGGTCTCTGTGCATAACCGCCGGTCGCTTACACTGAGCATCCTGGGTACACAGCAAGCGGCTTTCGGATTTGGGAGACGAATCGGCTCCTCGCAACATGAGGAACACCATGTACGATGAGCTGAGGGGCAAGGGGCTGTCCGGCCACCCCAGGACCAGCTCTGCGCATCCAGTTTGTCTGTTTCCGACTAAGTAGTCACTGTGCAGGGGCTGGACAGGCGGGGTCAGCACTGACAAGGGCCTTGGGTGAAAGTTAAAAAGCTGTAAGCGAAAAGATGAATGTCAGTTTTGCGAATCTAACAAGTATCAGTTTCAATTTTTGAACCAGAAAACTCAGGCATCCACATTTATTTTTATCAGATCGTGCTGACTTCTTCAGAGAGACGGACGATCGCCAGGGTTAGGAAGCACGGCGGTCACAGGGGAAGGTCGCTGTGGTCGCAGCGTGTCGCTGGTCCTGTGGCTGTGGGGCCAAGGCGTCCTTGGTGCCGGGACGCCAGACGTGCACAGATCGAGCAGCTGAGACTGCAGGCCAGGAGGGGTGAGAGTGACGGTCCCAGACACACAACTGCCCCGCTGCCGGCTAGGTGGGGTTCGGGAGGCCTCCCCTCCAGGCAGCACGGTGGAGCCTCTCCTGGGACCGGAGGGGGTCTGGGGAGGAAAACGCGCGAGGGCACCGAGGCACTCTACAAGCCGTCTGTGTCCTGAAGGGGCCGTGTGCAGCCACCCTGCAGGCCCGCCCCTTCCACGCAGCGGTGTGGAAAGCCAGGCGTGGCGTCCTTGGTAGGATCTCCACCCTCACCGGTTTCTCCTGGCGCGTTCCTGTGGCAGCTATTTTTATCTTCGTTATCACCCACCTGGCAAGAGACCAATTTTGAATGAGCAATTAGGAGATGACAGCCCCAAGCAGAAATGAGAAGACTTCAGAGCCCCCTAAGTTTACAGTCTACTCAGGAAGATCACACACGCATTCACACACATACACACACACACGCGCGCGCACACCTATAAAGAGACCTCAAACCCTTTTTCTAGGTGCGCAATCACTTCTGAAAGATGTTGGGAAAAGGGAGCTTTCTTCAGATGGGAGTAGCCAGGGCACTTCACAGTCGTGTGAACTGTGTTACACCAACACGGACATGATGGCGCGGCAGGGACAGAGGAAGAGGGGGCTGGATCTGGGACCAAACGTCCACTCTCGGGCGGGAGTGGTCCCCAACCTCCACTGGGCTCAGGGTGGCACCAGCTGTCAGAGGCAGCCACCACGCAGCCTGCTAAGATCTGCAAGGCCATGGCCGCCACTTGCCCTTCTGGCCCACTTCACGGCTTGCTGAGTCTGCAGTCCACCCAGCACCCCTGCAGGGAAGAGGGGAGCTGCGCCACATCCAAATTCTTATAAAGTTCTTATTCTTCTACAAAATCTCTGCCTTCCTTTCTTAAATAAACTGATCTGCAAGTAGGCCTCACTTCAAAGAGCTCCTTGGTCGGCCTTGGCTGTTTATGGGGGGGAATCATGCATGGTATTATCATCATTATTATTATTTTAATCTTTTTTCCTATCTTTCCCATAGCATCTGGATAATCTTTCGCGTCCTGTCTGGTGATAATGAAATCATTAAAAAATGTATTCCACCCCTTTTTGTTTATCTCCGTGCCATTTGCGACACGTGTGAATCAATCGAACCCCTGCGGCTTGTTGGTTTGCTCTTTCGTCTCCCCCCGTGTTTTGAAAAGCCCTGTCTGAATTTCGTCCCGGACAAAGCCGGGCATCTGGGTTCCATACCTTCGACCTCCTCCACGCGGCCTTGACCTAACAACAGGCTACCATCTACCCCGTGCGTTCGTGTGGCTTAGGTGACCTGGCGTCTGGGGCTTTTCTTTGGTGAAGACTTTTCTTTGGGTTCCAAGTTGGTTTTACAGTGATCACGGCCGCCCCAGTTTGGGCATTTCCTAGATCGTTCATCAGTGACAACAGACGTCCGCTGTGCTGGGGGACCAGCCACTAAGAATCTTCGTGCTTGCCGCAGACCTAAGCCAGCTTCCCTTTTCTCAGAGGCCGCACCGCGGCTTCCTCCAGCCACCGGGCCGCGTTCAGGGCGCAGAGAGCAGCTGCGGACCATCCGGGAGGGGTCCAGAGGAGAAGGGAAAGACTTTTCCAGAAGGCACTTCTGCAAAGCACGAAAGGTTCAGCCTCCAGCCTATTATTCAAAAAAGTTTTTAAGGCCTCTGTAAGGAAATAATTTAAACCCAGCTGTACTTATTGATCAGCCATTTGATTTTGCTTTGTTCGAAGGGATTTGCAATCTGCTTTTAAATGTTTTTTGTTCTTGGCCTTCTTTGATATCAAGTCCTGCCTGAGGCTACTTAAAAAACAAAATAAAACAAAAAACAAAAAACAAAAAACCCATTTAAGCCTATGTGAATAACAAGAATAATCTTAATCTGGACTTTCCCTTTCAGCCTTGTCCTCTCTCCCCTCTCTACATAGAAGGAAATATTAGGGGCTTATAAAAATGTTTTGCCAAATTCTGCCAGATCTTAAACCTAGAAAAAGACTCATTTGTCTTCAAGGAATAAAGGGAGAGTTAGGGAGCAAACTGCACTCACAAAGTCAGAGGCTTAATCAGATTGTGCTTTCTCGAGTACATTCAGTGGCTCTCAGAACCAATACCATGTCCAAAGCCTCCCTCCAAGGCCTGGCAACCGGGAGGAGTAAAAACTAAATTCCAAAAATGTCTGAATCACAGTAGAAAGTGCAATGTTTGTAACTTACGGTATTTAGGAAAATCTTTAAAATTTATGTCTTTTAAAGTTTGGCGTTCTGTCTTTCAGGGCGCTGTGAGCGATGACTTCTATACCTCCCTAAACCACCACAAAAGAATGGTTGTTTTTATCACTCCAGTGTGGACTGAAGAATTGAAACTATCCCTCGTTTAACTAATCAGTTCTGATATTTCCCAAGCTTATAGAAACCAAAAGCGCTTAGAAGATCCCTGCTCTTTGATTCTCTTAATGAAATGCACACATGTTATTTTTTATAATGCAAGCATATGCTTACACATGTATGATCTTTAAGAGTTTATTTAGCAAGAAACCAAATATGTGTGGCAAAGCCGGCTTTGCAAGTGGCGCTTTAATTGTCGCTGAAGCGTGGTCCCTAGGTCGTTACCACGTGTTTACAGATCCTGCGAGCGATGGCTTTACGCCCGAGAAGAGGGTAACATATCTTCATTGTTTATAAAAATGACAGCTCCTAATGGACCATATTAGCTTCAACACAACGGTTATATCCCCCTCATTCGGTCTTTCTGTGTTCTGTCCTGGCGTCTCCACAGCGCTGGGAAGTAGGTGCAAAGTCCGGGAAACCCAGGCACACACTGAGCCAATTAGGGCCCAGGCTTATTAGATAAGGCTCAGGAGGATGTTTTCCTTGGGCTGCTCACAAACATTTTGAAAGAATCGGGTTCCAGGTTTGAGGTCCGCTGTTTCTTCCTCTTAAACTATGAGCAGCTGTAGCACATGACCTGCTTCTGCCGGGCCCTGTAATGACTTCCTTCCCTCCAGCTTCGGGAGTCCTCCTCCGGCCCTGTGAAGAGGGGGACAAATATTCTAATCCAAGCAAAATGCTGAAGCAGGTTTTGTTGGTTTCAGGGAAGAAACTCAATACAGCTCCAGCACCAAGTGTAGGCCTCAAATTGGAACCATCTGGGCAGCAGGAGGGCGCGGGGACGCCCGGGGAAGGCAGAGGCAGCCCTGCCTAGGGCTGCGGCCCTTACACCTGCAGAGGCAGCCAGAGTCACTGGGGAACTGGGTGGGGAAGCCCCACGCGAAAGGCCACTGTGGCAGCCACCGCTGGCCGGGCGAATTCTCCTCCCCACAGAAGGGGTGCGTGGCAGGCTTTGAAACACAGTCGCCGCAAGTCGGACAGAGGCCCATTTCTTAGCTTTTTCTTTTTAGCAGCCTGTGAAGAAAGTCCTCAGGAAACTGTAGGTTGGTGCACACAGCACTGTCAGTGTCATCCTCCAAGCGAGGGGGAGGAAAAGGCATTTAAAAAGGATCACAAGCATGTTCGGGATTCTCTGTGTTCTTTTTAACTTGATTTGGTTTAGAGGGTTGTTCTTGTTGACTACGTCTACTTCTCAACCGAGCAAATATGCTTCAGTGTGCGCTCTGATATGTAATGTAAAAGATGAGGCCAGCTCCCTAAGGAAATTGGCAATAAAATGTACTTTTTAAGTTTGTGCTGGAAACTTTCTCTGGATCAGGGTTAGGAGGGTTGGCCACTTCCAGATCAAAAGGACTAGAATTTTTGCTTAGTCAAAGACAAGGAATCTCACCACTTTCTTGTAAAACCAGCTTGAGTGTATTTTCTGGAAAGCAAATGAGACAGAGAACAGATCGGGATAGTAGACAAGTTGTCCCTTTAATAAGTGTATTTTCCAAGTGATTGGTTGATGAAGTGTGCACCTCTCTTAACCTGGGTTGTAAAGAGTCTTCTCTGATGAGCATAATAACTCCAGTGCAGCCAGCACGGAATCCTAAACACCAACAGAAAAGAGCTTGGGGTGGAGGACAGGCACAGGGCGATTCAGAGAAAGTGCCCAGTGCTGGAAAAGGTGGCGATTCAGGGAAGACAGAAGGCAGGCGGTTGTAATTTTCAGTTTACTTACATTTTTAGAAATGTAAATTCTTCTGATCTCTCTAACTAATGTTGTTTTGTTTTCTTTCTGGTGGTGTTGAAGGCCAAACCCAGGGCCTCACCCGAGCTAGGCAAATGATCTACTGCTGAGTTCCACCCTGGCCCTCAGCGAATCTTTTACCATTAGCAAGGTAGACTCTGTTTTTCTTTTTTTGCGCACTCTAAGTACATTTACTTGGCTATCATAATTAAATGTACTGATTGTTGGAAGTTATTCAAGATGTAGGTGATGTAGATGAGGCAAAAATTTTATATATTTTGTAAAATAAAGAATTTCAGCAAGAATGCATATGTATGCACACACACATTTATATACATGGGTCCTGAAGGAAAAAATGAACAATGAAAAAATGCTCCTAGTGATGATGCTTGTAATCCCAGCACTCTGGGAGGTCGAGGCAGGAGGATTGCAATTTCAAGGATAGACAGGGCAACTTAGTGACTTAGTGAGACCCTGTTTCAAAATTTACAAAGAAAAAAAGGCTGAGGATGTAGCTCAGCATGAAGGTCCTGGGTTGGGTTCAGTCTTCAGTGAGTGGACAGCAGAGATCTCGGAGAGTCCCTTGGAGAGTCTCACGTTTTTGAAAGAGGCCTAGGCTCCTGCATGGTGCAAGGTCCCCGGCAGGCTGGGACCCAGGGAGACAGCCTGGGTGTCTGAGGTGCGGCATCCTCCATGCCTGGTCTTCAGCAGACCACGGAGAGTGATACAGGCTCTCTGTGCACACCCCCCCGTTCCAAATTTGTATGTAGGATCTAAATTTTTAACCAAACCTCTGTTCCCTTTCCTCCTGAGGCTGCATCAGGCTCTGGCCCACACACAGGGCACCCAGGTCCTCTTCCTCCTGGGCCCAGGCTTTGGGGCTCTCAGAGGCGCCAGACTTAATGGAGCAGAGTCCTTTCCCCCAGCTTTCCGAGGAGAGCATCCGGCCGAGACTGGGAACGGCCGCCGGGATCCAAAGCCAGGTCAAGGCAAGTGGCAGAGGGTTGGGGCAGCTTCCAGAAAATCTCTCCCTGCCAGGGGGGCTCTGCTATCCAGAGCTCTAATAAGAGCTTGGGAGCTTGAGTTTTTGTTGTTTTGAGACACGGTCTTTGTGTGTGTGTGTGTGTGTGTGTGTGTGTGTGTGTGTGTGTGCGCGCGCGCACGCTGGGCCCTTGTACTTGCTAGGCAAGTTTCTACCACTGAGTTAAATTCCCAACTGCATGAGACAGAGTCTTGGTATACAGTCCAGGATGGCCTTGAACTCACAGCAATCCTCCTGCCCCAACCCTCAGGAATTACATGTGTGCACCACTGCCACTGGCTCAGGAGCTTGGGTTCCTCTAGAAAATCCCGTCACTGTCTCATTCACGCAGCTCTGTGAGAAGGCCCCACCAGGCAGCCAACTCCAGGGGCTATGAATTTCTGAAGTCAGGAAATTAAGAAACTCAGCAGCATTTCTTCATTATTAGTACTTTTCAAGGTAGGGTTTGATTTCATCAGTGTAGACACTAAATGAAAGGACTGATTTTCTAGCATTCACAAAGTGGCGACGTCAACATCCGGTGGTTTTATTTGGCGAGGTCCATTGTCTTTAAGCGGGAACTCAATATAGAATACATAGAGTTGAGAAGGAGGCCCACCCAGACTAGGGAAAGGGTAACTCCAGATTGATTTATGAACTGGGAAAGTATTTCTGATGTTAAAAAAAAAAACAAAAAACTATGAACTGGGAAAGTATTTCTAATTTTAAAAAAAATTTGTGAACTGGGGAAGTAGTTATAATTTTTTTTAAATTTTATTTTTTGGCTAAAATGGTCCAGAGATGATGAAGATGAGCTCTCCAGCCATCACTACCAACCCTTCGCTGCCTGAAAACTCAGAAATGCTGGATTAAAACTAGGAGGAAACCCTCCAGCTGCCTCCTGCAGACTGCAGCACCAGGCTGCAGTGTGAGCACAGCCTCTTGGCACCTGCCAAGAGTTTTGCTCCCTTTCTGGGTAATAACTAATTCAGCTTAAACCCCAAGGACCCCGGCTCAACACCAGATCCGCAGAGCATTGGAAAACAAATGCTGCCAGAACTGGAGAAGACAGAGGAAGAGAGAATCCAACATTTCAGGAAACTGCCCCGTATGCGGCCAGCAAGCAGAAGGCGGGCTTGGGAGGTGGAAAGAGCCAGGGCAGGGACAGGCTAAATAAAACAAACGCACACAAAAGCAAGGTTCCTCACAGCCACGGGCCCCAGGCCTGGGAGCAGCACGGTCGACCGGAAGCCATCCACTCTGGAAGCAGGCCCGGTGCTGCGGCTACTGCCGACCAAGAAGGTGACGGGCTCAGTCTCTGGAACAGGAGCGAACAGCCTGGCTCTCCATTCGTGGCCTCTGCTTGTCACGCTGGAAAAGCGTCAGAGGTGGCAGCCGTCCCTGCCAGCCTCACCCGCCACCCCAGGGCCACAGTTCTACCACCAGTGGAGTGACCAGAGAATGCTCTACTGTAGCAGTGGCCTTGGGCAGGACAGGACACACAAAGAAACCCAGGCCGGTCCTGCACTTAATATTCAGGGACAGACGTTACCACCCAACACAGCAACAGGTAACTGCAGGATGAGAAGCCTAAAACACGAATAAAGAAAGGAGTAAAATGAAGGCGAGACGGGAGGAAACAAGAGGGCGGATGTTTTGGACATGGGGAATGCAACGGGGGGACTTTGAAAATGATCAAGTTATGTCCTATTCGTGCATCGTGTCCCCGTAAAGAACATAACTATTCTGTGTTGCAAGTATATATTAATAAAAATAAATACATAAAGGAGCCAAACATCAGTGGGGACTCCGCATCATGCTCTGTGATTGTTATAAATTGTTTGCCTTCTCTAAACTGTGGAATCCGGCCCAGAGAGTAACACACTGTAGAGGCCAAAGGCAGCCAGAACCGCAGAAAACTTATCAAATCCCCTATCGCACACAAGAAAGGCTCAGAAAAGAGGAAGGAGCTTCCAGGATGGCCGGACGCAACCCAGGACCGCCCTGCAGGGATGCTGGCTCTGCACGGAAGTCAGTGGTGCAAGGCGGCATCGCCCGAAGGTGGCTCGGGCCAGCCAGAAGCAGATTGATTAAAGGAAATGAAGGCCCGGGCGGCCAAAGAAAAGAGGAAAGCTATTTAAACACTGCATTGTATTTACTTTCTTCTTATTATTATTATAAAGAAGACACCACGGCACCAAGGGTCCTTACGCCTCCTCTGAGATCGAAGTGGGTATTTCGAAACAGACGGTCACATAATTAAATGGTTGAGTTGAACAGATGATAACCAGGATGCTTTTCCTAATCCTTCAAAATGGGTGTTTTTTAATACTCTACAATTGTCAAAACTGTATGCATTTTCTTTATATTTTATGTCATATATAAACCAGTCATAAAGTGTTTAGATGATACCTCCTTTCTATCCGATCACCTTCCCCACTTCAGATTGTCCGTGGGGCCTTGAGCAAGCAGAGACTTCTTTTCAACCTAGGATTTTGCGGCCTTCCCAACTCACCTCTTAAAACTATCCCAAACTCAAGCTGGAAACCAGTTTCCAGTTATTGCATAATTTCAGAACCAGGTCAGCGTGTCATCTCTATTTTTGAGTCAGTGAATGTCTGGCTGGTATTTTTATATTCTTAATTTCAAGTTTCAATGGCAAGCTAATGTCTGTCTGTGTTTGTGTGTGTTTGTGTGTGCGCGCGTTGCAAAGCATAAAGTTGAGTCAGGGAGGAACTTGAACTCAAGCGAATTACCTGGCCTCTCCAGCCTCAGTTTCCTGAGCTATGAAATGGGAATCATCTCAGAGTCACCACCCGATGGAGCTGAGGATGCGGGGCCTGGTATCTGCGGAGGGCCGCTTGCCGGGCTATGTACACAGAGCTCTCCTCACATTCACGGCAGCGATGGGCTGGGGGTCCTCACTCTCCCGTGACCTTCCTTGAAGAACTTGCCTGGGTCCTGAGTCCTCACGCCTCCCTCACTGTGCCACGCAGGTCTGCTCTCAAGAGCGCCGAGCTGATTTCTGTGGGGCCATCACATTTTACGTCCGTGGGCGGGCCTCCTCTTTGGAGTTTGTACAGCAAATTTTTTTTGGTGGTGACGGTACTGGGAATCGAACTCAAGGCTTTCACAGGGAGCTACACCCCCAGCCTATTTTTATGTTTTATTTCAAGACAGAGTCTCACTAAGCTGCTAAGTTACCCAGACTGAGCTTAAACTTGTGATCCTCCTGCCTCAGCCTTCCAGAGTGCTTGGATTGCAAGCATCGCCAGCTAGCACATCCTTTCTTACAGTAGCAAGTTCCTTGGTCGTGGGGATAATTATCATTTTTTCATTAATCCTGGTATTTCTTCAGGCCTGTGTTGTAGTGGGAAGGGCACAGAACCAGGTCCGAAAGCAGGCGGTACTCAGGCCGGTCCAGACTGGCCCGCAGCACTGGCAGCTCACACGAGGTACAAACACCCGGGGTGTGATGGTGCAGGGAGCAGCTTTAGCTTGCTAGGAGGCGAGGGAGAATGGCACTTGCCCACTAGCTCACACTCACAGCCCACTCCAGCCGGCCTGGTCTGGGACTGTGCTGCCACAGAGCTGGCCGTGAGCTACACAGGCAGTGAGTGTGGACCGGGCCCACCGGCGCTGGGCTGGCCTCTGCCATGTGTGCCCTGGTCGTTGCAGCCCAAGTGGAGAGGGGATGATCTGAAAGTGAGTGCCCAGGTACAGACGTGTCTGAAAAGGGAAAGAAGTGACCCCTGATTAAGAGCGTCTTCCCGAAAGAGTTAAGACATCGTGTTACAGTGATCCAGGCACACCCAATTTACAGAGCACAATTCATAATAGCTACATCTTGGAAGCGGCCTGTATGTCCATCAACAGATGAATAAATAAAGAAAATGTGGCATTTACACACAATGGAGTACTACTCTGCCATAAAGAAGGATAAACTTGAATCAGCTGGAGAAAAATGGATGCACCTTGAGATCATAATGTTACGTGAAATAAATCACAAGCTAAATATCACATGGTTTCTCTTATATGAGAGACCCAAATTATAAATGAAAGATAGATGATAGAAGTAGGGAGATAGATCCTTTGCAAATGGGAAGGGGACCAAGAGATAGTGGGAGGGGGAAGGAAAGGAGGGGAACAGGATAAAAAAAAAATTTTATTCAAAATTCAGCCCCACACAGCTAAAATCTCAAGTCAGAGATTAGCAGGTAAGACAGAGAACTGCGAGGAAGAAGGCCTCTTGTCCACTTGGCCTGGCGGTCAGGGCGGCCACAGAGCCCTCCCCTCGGAAGGCAGCCAAGCCCTCAGCGGGCGTCAACTTTTAGGGTTAAGATGTGAGCAGGTGACCCCAAGAGCCCCTAACTAGTCTCCCATCACTAGTGTTACCAGGCCGAACTGCTTGCCTCTGGATCAAGTTGCTGGGTGCCACAACAGAGGCCCACTAACCTGGCAGCTCACACAACACAGTTTATCTCCCAGAAGTCCACGGTCAAGGATGGGCCGGCTGGCTCCTCCTGAGGCCTCCCGCTGGCTCTGGATGGAGTCTTCTCCCTGTGGCTTCACCTGACGTTGCTCTGTGCATGTGTGTGTCCAAACCTCACAGGGGACTGGGGCCTTCTCCAATGACCTTGTTTGACCTTAGTCATCCCTGGAAAGATCCTGTCTCCAAATACACTCATGCCCAAGACACTGACGGTTAGAAACACAACATATGAATGCTGAGAAGACAGAAGCTCATAACAGCTTCCTTATCAGAAAAAGTGCAGTGTGCACTGAATCTTTTCAAATAACTAAGACTCAGGTTTGTACACATGGGCGTGTAAATGAAAGAATGTGGGAAGGGCTCCATCTAGACAAATACTTGTGCACCCAACTCAAAGAGCTTTGGTAACATCACAACAAAAATCCGCTAGGGCCTGGGCCGAGGAGGAAGCTGACAGACTGTCTGGTCCTGGGCTGGCTGGGTCCAGCCCTGAATGTGTGACCTGCCAGTTCAGGAGGACACAGGCTGTGTCACACACACAGTTGTGTGCGTGGCCTCCCTGAGAATTGGTGACTGGCAGGTCCACCCGTCCCACGCTCCTCCTTGGAATCGTCCCTTCAATGCCTGTCCATGAAGACTTTCTTGTTATGTCACCCTGCCGTTGTGTAAGAGAGGGTTGGGTTATTCCCTGGCCAATTTCAATTCTAAAATTCCCTAACTCAGTAAGTTTACATGCATATTCCTGTTCCTTTCAACTGCTTCTCTGTTGAGTTGTCAGCCTCATTCTGAGATCAGCTAAACACACCAGTCCACGGCATGCATCTCAACAGCGTGTACTTCCATTAGATCTTGGTTGCCACATTGCTTGAGCATGGAGCTTTCAAAGAAAATTAAAGTGAAAAAAAAAGACCCGGTGTTGGTTATTAACTCCGCCTCAGGGTGACTTCTCTTCAGGGGCAATTAAATAGCAGCTCTGGGCTGTTAAGTTTAGTGGCTCTACTCATAGGTGGCTCTCGCTTCTTCAAGGACAACTCGCTCCGAAAGGCTGGCGTGTTACGCGAGGGCACCGAGGCTGCTGCCCTACAGCGGGTTTTCTTTGAAACTGTGGATGTGACCACATCTAGGCGCTCTGACCTTTCTTCTTTAAGAAACTACTTTTGCTTTACCAGGTAAATGTCCTTTCCGTGGAATATCCGTGGAACACTGGGGACATCCTGTGGCCAGTGTGGCTTAGGACAGCCAGCCTCTCCCAGCAAGTGTCTCAGGGAATAAAGAAACCAATGTCCTACGTGACTCCTAGTTTGTTTTGCAAGACCAAAAAGAATGAAAAGAAAAAGAAATGCATCATAGTTCTAGTCCCTCCTGCAATAGAAATGTCTCTTTTGTGAGCAGTGTGTTTTTTGCTGAGTGTAGGAGACGGGTAGGGAGGTCTGGTAAGGAGTGTTTTGTCGAGCAGACTTGCCGGGCAGGGCACAGCTTCACACGCCAAGGAAGAGCGCCATGCTGCAGCCCGCCCCGCCGTCTCCCTGGCTCTCGCCATCTGCTCTTCCAGCTATGCCCGCCTTGGCTCCACTCCGCCGCCCGAGGAGCCAGCCTTCCGCCAAGCAGCACCCAGCACGGCTTAACGGGCGAGCAGTGGGCATTCTGGCAGTTTTACACCACAGATAGTGCCCCGGCGACACTCCACGGAAGCCATTTAGTTGTAAATGTGACACGGCACTTGACGGATTCCCTTGGCAAAGCCCTGAGCCTACACTGAATAGAGGCAAAGAAGTGGAACTGGGGAGGAACCCGGTCCCCAGCGGCACAGGCTGGGGGCTCAGAAAAGCATTTGTCACCCGGAGAGAGTTGTAACCCCGCCCTGCACATGCACCAGAGTGACCAGCCTGCTTCAGTGGTGGCGAGCGGACCACAGTTGATGTGGTTCTTCTGTTTATTAAAAACGGATGGGAGCACTTGACAGAAAAATCAAACTTCTGGTCACGGCTCATTAAGCCACGCTGTATCTGTCGGGGCGTGTGTTCTGGGTGCCAACGAGGCTCCAGGAGCGAGGTCGCCGCTTGGCCGGGTCCGGGCTCAGGGCAGGATGGGAAAGAGACACTCGTTGCCTTGGGTGGACGGACTGTCGGCTTTTCTGAACCCTCCTCCACATCCTTCGGGTTGAAGGAGGCCATGGGGTCAGGAGGGATGTGGCCAGGAGAAAGGGGGTTTCCTGACTCTGCACACCCAGAGCCTCCATCCTTGTGTGGCAGCGCATGAGGATGTGCAGGCCGCAGAGGATGCCGTTCAGGTTAAGCGACATAGCTTCGCAGATCACTCACCCTCGGCGCCGGCCCATTGCGCGCAGCCTGGAAGAGTTGCTCTTGGTGCTGTTGGGAGCCACGGCACCTCTCTCATCTTCGTGGACTCTAACTTGCATTTGTCCACGCAGCAAGCTTGAGCGGCTGCCGGGAGCACGTGGGGGCGGTGCAGGTGGGCCCAGGCCGTGGTTAGGGCTACGGCTGGACGCAGGCTTCGGGGGCCGTTAAGGACTGGGTGCGTGCGAGACACGGCGAAGCACTACATGCCGTCTCCGTACTCAGGAAACTTCAATCTGCCTCACTGCACGTTGGTGGGTGCTGGACGATTCCAAGACAGAAGGCTCAGGGTGAAGCAGGTGAAGCCCTGAAGGGAAAGCAACACCAGAGAGGGCCACGCCAGTGCCCCGGGCCCGGCTTGGCCACCCTGCACGCTCCCGGTCCCTCCCTGCCTCTGCCTACTGTTAGCCACCAGTGGAGAGTGAAAACCACGTTGTCTGAACATGGAGCGAGACTCTGATAGGAGTGAGGTGTGGTGTCCACTACCATGCAGCCTTTTGCTTCCTCTGTGACCCAAACCTGGCATAAATCCTTCCAAAGAGAATTTTGGTCCACTCTCGATGGTGCTCACGTACAAGCCATGGTGCTAGGTGGGCGGGAGACGCTGGGGCAGCCTGGTGTTCTCCATCAGGGACCTGGCAGCGGGAGCTTTGTGTACCTAAGAAAGTAGGACTCTGTGCCACATGGCTACCACGGTTTGGGACGGGCGGAGCGCATCCCCCGCGTGTCCTCTTGAGGGTGGGGGGTCCCCAGGGTGCCAGTGCCCAGCGGGAAAGGGTTGGGTATGGGGCCCCCACTGCTCCTGGAGGGGCCTGAAGCCAGGCTTGGGGAGTGAGAAAGACCTCGTTACAGCGCAAGGCCCCCCACGCATTGGGCCCTTGTATGTAAGTGGCCGATTCCTTTTCCATCTCTCTGCCTGCTGTGTCGTGATGGGCCAGGGCACCCTCACCAGGATCCAGCAGAGGGGCCCTGATCCTGGTTCTCAGCCTCCAAAGCTCTGAGCTACACAAGCCACTTTTCTTCACAAAACCCTCCTCATCCCGCCTTCTGTCACAGTCACACAAAACAGACTAACACCGACGGAGTCAGCAGCACAGGACTGAACAAGTGCGGAGGCAGCACCACCCTGGAGACCAGGAGGGCCCTCTGAGCTCCGAAGGCCGGTGAACGTCTGTGCCTGTGTGGGAGAAGCGTGTCCCACAGGGCGCTCCCCAGGCTGGCGAGCTGAGCCCAGGCCCAGGACACAGCAGCAGCTAGCCAGGAGGGGACGTCGGCAACCTACAAGGGGTTGCTGGGAGACCTCTTCATGGAGAGGAGAGGCAAAGGGAAATATTCCGAGGAAGGCTTCACCTGGGGACTCTTACCCTGGTCATCACCCTACCTGAAGAGGGTGTCCAGGTTGGGCGTCTAGCTGTCCCGCGGCTCTCACTTAGGTTAGCGCTCAAACCTGTTCATGCCCGCCCCCTCCCCCTGGCCAGAGCAAGGAATCTGGGAACTGCAGGCAGCAGCAGCAAGGAGCCACTAGGAGCTGTGTTTTCAGCTTTTATTACCATTTCATATTTGCCCACAGCCTGATTTCTTTTAGGCTTGACATCGTTTATGTGATTGAGCTAACCCAAGTGTGAAACGCAGCATGGCCCTGACTTTCTGAGTGGCCGGAAAGGCAACATTATTAGGACATAAAAGACGGGGAGCAGGGGAAAAGGACCTCGCTGAGCCCAGGCCGGTCAGGACAGGCGCGAACACGCACGGCTCCCGTGCCGCACGGCTCTCAGGGCCCTTCCCGGCCCATGGTTCTCGAGTGAGGTGCTGGACGGAAGCCTCAGTTTTACCAAAATCTCTCGGCCAGCTCCTCCCTCCAGCGTTCCCTGTGAAAGGGGTCACCCCACTCTCTCTCTGATCTATCTATAGTTATACCTCTCATTTTGAAATAGTTTTCCCTTTACTGAGAAGTACGAAGAGTTGCTAAGTTCCTTCCTCTAACGTTAGTATCATACGTTACCATGATATGATTATGCAAACCAATATGCTAACATCAATACAGTACTCAAAACTAAACCACTGGTCATTCTGAAATGTCCTGAATTTAACTGCAAGGACCTGAGGTTGGAGGGAAGGAGAGATGGGGAGGTTAGTCCGTTAGTAGGTCTGGCCTGAAAACAACAAAGAACTGCTTCACGTGCCTGAGTGTGAATCTCAGTTCTCACCACGACTGCCCAGACCCCTCCACACCCCGCTCAGAGCTCCAACCAACCCCGGCACCAAGCATGCCTCACCTGTGCCCCTCCTACCCTGGACTTCTCTGCTCCACGGTATCCCATGCCTCTTATCTAGAGCTGACGTAGGGCCCATGCAAACAGCTTGTACTCTCCTTCCCCCAGTTCTTCTTACAAGAAGTCTTATTACTTGGGGAGGCCGAGGCAGCCGGATTGCAAGTTTCAGCTCAGGCTGGGCAAATTAGTGACATGGTGAGATCCTGTCTCAAAACAAAAAAATTAAAAAGGGCTGGGTGTAGCGCAGTGTGAAGGTCTTGGTTCGGTCCCCAGCACCTCCAAAACGAGAGAAAACCGTCAGTTCCAAGTCCAGTGGACAGAGTCCCCTCTGCTCCCTGACCTGGCTGCTGGCCATCGTGGGCACTTGTCCCGGGACCTGCCCTTTCTGGCACATGACAGACATCATCCGATCACCTTAGTGCCACTGACATAGCGGCATTCATTTTGAAGGAGCTATTTCACCCTCTTCCATTGGAGGATGGTCTTTACCCTGCAGAAAAATGTCATTTTTTTTTTTTTCCAGAAAATGTCATTCTTGATTCCATCTTGCAACCCAACGACCTTGCCTGACCTCTAGGCTCATCAGGGTGGGAAACACATTTCCCGCAGAGTCAGCCAAGTAGAGTCTGGGAGTCCCCGCTCGTGCCCTGCATTCCGGCTGGAGTCTCTGGGATAGCCGCTTTGTTCGGGCACCCCTGGGGCATGGAGAATCCCGGATGGTCAGCTCCACTGAGCAGCTGCAAACCTGCCGGCCACCACCTGACCCACTCTGCCTGTGCCATGAGGACTCTGGGCAACCCCAAGAGTCACATGAGGACATTCAAAGAGGAGTCTTTGGGGAGGTCTTACCAAGCAGGGGCTCCTGCCATCATAGTCTTCTCTTCCTCCTCCTTCTCCTTCTTCTAATTCTTTTTGCTCCTCTTCCTCCTCCTTCCTTGCCTCCCTTCCCCTTCCCCTCCCCCTCTCTTCTCCTTCTCCTTCTCTTTCTTGCTCTTTCAGTACAAGGAATTAGACCCAGGCCCTTTGCACTGGACTACATCCACAGCCCTATTTATTTATTTGTTTGTTTGTTTACTTATTTGAGACAGTCTTGCTAAGCCACTAAATTGTCTGGACTGGGCTTGAGCTCAAGACCCTCCTGTCTCAGCTTCCCAGAGTGCTGGGCTCACAGCCCTGCACCACCCTGCATGATTACTGCATGCCTCTTTCATAATAATATAAAGTTCTTTGTATCCCCTTAGTAATTTTTCCCAATAATCTCACTGTTTTTGTTACGAACTTTTTGTTATGTTATGAATTTTAAGTTTAAAATGTTATGAGTTTTAAGTTTAAAATGTTCTGATCAATGTTATTAAAATTCTATTTTAATGTTTGTATTTAGCAATCCTTAAATATTATGATCTATAAAAAGTATCTTAATTGTGTCAAGATATAAATGATTTAGGAAAAAGTGTATTTTGTTGATCAAGTAATTTTAACATGATATGATGTCTCAGAGGCAGAATATTAAAATACATCATAATAACCACACATTACTGTGCCAAATGGACTAGAAAACTATTTAGCAGCCTGGTATTTAGAAATCTTTCATATTGCCCTTAGAAAATCAACTGGCTTCTTTTTATAATTTTTGTATTTTGTCTTCCTCAGATACAGGAAAGCAGGAGTCATGTCTGCCAATGTTTGTAGAAACTTCACAAATATCATATTGAAAATGTAGATAGTTTTCTGTTTTAAATTCCTGAAAGATACAAGCCACCTGGGTGTACTTTGTCTTGTTAAAGGTGAATTCTGAGCTGCTGTGACATGGATTTGTGCAACAGGCCTGCTTCTGCAGACAGATTGCTGGAGGAGGAACTTACAGGCCATTATCACTTTGAGGTCTTTATCAGCCATTTCTTTTTTTTAATTTATTTTATTTTAATGGTACATTTTAGATGTACATAGTGATAACATTCATCTAAGGGGATTTGTACCTGTGCATGACATATCTTGTTGCTTCTTTTTTTTCCCATTCCCCTCCCCTCCCTTCACCCCTTCCTCCCTCCTTATTTACAAAAGCTTTGTTTCCATTTTTTTCTTCCTTTTTTATTTCTCTTGTCCTCTGTTCCTTTCCCCCTGCCGCTCTCTTGTTCCCCTTCCCATTTGGACATTTTCTTCCCTTTCCCAATACAATATATTTTAGTCTTTATTTACACTTTCAGTTTCTCACACCAGAGAAACATGTGTGTCTGATTTATTTTACTTAAAGAGTATGGTCTCAAGATGCATCCATTTACCTAGAAATATCTCAAGCTTATCATTCTTTATGGCAGAGTAGTACTCCACTGTATCAAAAAAAACACATTTTCTTTATCCATTCTACTGTTGATGGGCATTTGGGCTGTTTCCAAGATTTAGCTATTACAAACTGTGCTGCTATAAACATGGGTGTGCATATATCACTGTGGTATGATGCTTTTAATTCTTTGGGGAACATTCCAAGAAGGGGAATAGCTGGGTCAAATGGAATCTCTAGTCCTAGTTCCCTGAGGAATCTCCACACTGATTTCCATAGCGGTTGCACCAGTCTACATTCCCACCAACAGTGGAGAAGGGTTCCTTTTTCTCCACAGCCCCTCCAGCACGTGTTATTGCCTGATTTGTTGATAATAGCCATTCTTTCTGGAGTAAGATGGAATCTCAGGGTTACTTTAATTTGTATCTCTCAAGTGACCAGTGATGTTGTACATTTTTTCATATGTCTATTTCTTTTTCTACTTCTTCACCTGAGAAGTCTCTATTTATCTCAGTTGCCCACTTTTGGATTGGGTCTTTAAATTTGGGGGGTCTGATTTTTTTGAGTTCTTTATATATTTGAGATATTAGTCCTTTGTCAGAGGAATAGCTGGCAAAAATTTTTCCCACTCTGTGGGTTGTCTCTTCTTTCTGTTGGTAGTTTCTTTTGCTGTGCAAAAGCTTTTCAATAAGATCAGGTCCCATTTGTTGATGCTTTGTGATATTTCCTGGGCAACTGGGGATTTGTTCATAAAGTCCTTGCCTACACCTATGACTTCAAGAGTTCTACCTATTCTGTCTTCCAACAGATTTAGTGTTTCTGTTTTAATATTTAGATCTTTGATCCACTTTGATTTTAGCTTAGTACATGGGGAAGGACACGGGTCTAGTTTTAACCTTTGGCATGTGGAGAGCCAGTTTTTCCAGCACCATTTATTAAAGAGGCTGTCTTTCTTCCAGTGAGGTTGTTTGGCCTATTTGTCAAAGATAAGGTGACTGAGAGTGTTTGGACCTGATTCTTCATCTTCTAATCTGTTCCATTGGTCCTGGGGTCTGTTTTTGTGCCAGTACCATGCTGTTTTTATTACAGTAGCTTTGTAATATAGTTTTAGGTCAGGGAGTGTGATGGCCCCTACTTTGCTTTTGTTGCCCAGAATTGCTTTTGCTAGTCTAGGTTTCTTTTGGTTCCAAATGAATTTTAGGATTATTTTCTCTAATTCTGTGAGGTATGCTATTGGTAATTTAATTGGGGTTGTATTAAATCTGTATAACAGTTTTGGGAGTATAGCCATGTTCAATATATTGGTTCTTCCTACCACCCAGGACCAAGGTATATCTTTCCATTTCCTGATATCTTCTTCAATCTCCTTTTTCAAAGTACTGTAGTTTTCATTGTATAGATCTTTTACTGCCTTTGTTAGATAGATTCCTAGGTACTTCATTTTTTTGAATGCTATTGTGAAAGGTGTTATTTCCCTAATTTCTCTCTCCATGAGTCTGTTGTTTGTGTATAGGAATGCTATTGATTTCTGAGTGTTGACGTTGTATCCAACTACGCTGCTGAATTTGGTTATTAAATCTAGAAGTATTTTGGGAGGGGGGAACAGAGGGGAAGGGTGGGGAAGAGGGGGGAGAACCAAGATGCATCATGTACAGGTACAAAATAAATCTGATGAATGTGACCATTGTATGTAAAATGTACCAATAGATGTTCTTGGTTTAAAATAAAAATAAAAAAAAATAAATCTAGAAGTATTATGGTGGAGTTTTTGGGGTCTTCTATACAGAGTAGCATGTCATCTGCAAATAATGATAATTTAACTTCTTCTTTTCCTATTCTTGTTCCTTTTATTTCTTTCTCTTGTCTAATTGCTCTGGCTAATGTTTCCAGAACTATATTGAATAAGAGCGGCGAGAGCAGACATCCTTATCAACCATTTCGAAAGATCAATGTCTCCTATGCATCCCTTCTCAGTCCTATGATCAAATCTAAGTTTCAACCACACATTATGTAACCACAAATAAGGCTAAATTAACTTGCAGAGTGGTGGAAACCACCCGGCAGTGAAGTATCTATGCAAGCAACTCACATAGAAGCCAATATCACAGCCTGGGCAATTTGTGTCCCCCTCCAAAAGAGTTTATTCAGCTCATGGCTCATGGGTCTGGGGCATCCAAGCGAGTGGCTCCAGCACCTGCTGTGGCCCTTCCCGCAGCACCCTAACACAACTGGGTGCGTGTTGCAGGGACTGCGAGGAACACCCTGATCAGCTCTGTCCTCCTCTCTTTTAAAGCACAGTCCCTCGGGATCACAAGCACACACGTGTGGCCTCATTCAATCTAAACTGCTCCAGAAGGTCCCACTCGAGATACCAAAGTCAAACTAAGTTTCCATCCTCTTCACACCTTGCAATAGGGATTAAATGTCAACACAAGGTGTTGGTGTGGACCTTCAACCCATGGCAAGGCCCACGCAATCCAAAGCCGTCTCTGGGCACACTCTTTACATAAATATTGAGGACTCACAAACTGTTACAGCGAAACGTTCTAAGAGTTGTTTCATCTTTAAATGCATTGAACAGCATGACATTTCAAATCCATCTCAGCGTGACTGTGCAAAGGACCATGTGCAGAGATTTTTGGACATTTGGGGATGAGAAAGGGAGGAAAGTGGAAAAAGAACCTGTCAGCTTCATCACTTTTGACACTCTCTCCTGAGGCTCCTGTATCTAGATGTCTTTGTCCCCCAAGTTCACAAGAGTTTCTGACCAAAACTTTCCAACAGCTCACTCCCGTGCAAAGATAGGTGGAGCAGAAGAGAACAGAGAAACTTAAGTACTCAGGAAAAATGTTATTGTACTCTGTATTCTTAAAAAAAAAAAAACACAGCCCACTTCATCTGATAGGAAAATCTTGGGTTGTATGAGGTTGTGGACACAGAATGTTCAATTAACTTTTGTCATAGACATAATGCTACAGCAGTAAGAGAAGTAACAGAGTTTTGCATTTTGATCATATGTTTGCTTAAATTTTATCTACACAAAAGTCTGGACCTTGGTCCAGTGCTGTTTTTCTCTTTCTAAAGATATTGGCAAATAGTTGAATTTCCAGGTCTTACTGTGATCAGACTGTTCGAACTACCCAGCATGTTGGCATGTGACAGAACTTCCAGCAAAATATAAGATTTTTCTTTTATAAAGATTGACCTTCAACTTTTGAGAAGAGGAAAGAATGAGAAAACATCCGTTTTAGAATAAATAGCAAGAAGACATTTTCACACTGTGCACTCCCCGATCTTCACAGAAGTGTGACTTGGGACCCTCAGGCCTGATGGTCGAGTCCTGCTGGTGTTTGAGCAGAGGCCGGGATGTGAGTTGGGAGACATGTCCGGTTCAAGAGAGGGACGGCGTTAGGAGAGGGAGACATGTCCCAGCCCTGCCCTGGCCCCGCCCTGCCCTCCTCAAGCACCCGTCACTGTAGGTTTGAAGAAGGCCCAGACCTGACTGCTCTAGTAGACAGAACTAGGAAGAAAGGCTGCACCCTTCCCAGGATAGTCAGCGATCGACTCAGGTCTGCGAGAGCAACGGAAAGAAAAACGATACGTTTGCCTGCTGACAGTGGGTAGAAGAGTACGCGTGATTGGGCATTTCTTTTTTAAACAATTTTCACTTTTTATTATGGAAATACGAAGTATATACAAGAGTAGAAACAGTAAAGCAATGACCTGCATGTACCCATCACCCAGCTGAAATAATGGACTAGCTAAGAGGCCAAACACCTGTGCCCCACTCACTATCATCCCCCTCAACCTGCACCAGAGGTTTTAAATTGTGGCAGAAAACAAAACCCTACGTAACATAAAATCCACTGTACTAACGCTTGCAAGTGCGTGTTACCATAGTGTCAAACACAGGCATGTTTTCTTCAGCAGAGCCCAGCACCCCGTCCTGTCTCCACACTCAGCAAACCCCCCGCAACCCCGACCTCGCCTCCCCGGGCAGCCGCCGTGCCATCCTGTCTCTGAGTGCTCCGGGAGGCTTGTGTAAATGGCATCATGCAGATTGGACATTTTGTGGCTTGCTTATTTCACTCAACTTGCTAAGTCAAACTCGAGGCTTACCTAGATGTAGCCTCAAGGCTCATTCGTGTTGTGGCTTTTCATCTTTTCAGAGACTGAAGCATATTTCTTTGCATATACATACTCGCTTTCTTTATCCATTTGTTGATGGACACTTAGGTTGCTTCTATCTCAGCCATTGTGAGTGTCTCTACATGAATGAGTGCTCAAATGACCTCTTTGAGCTCCTGTTTCCAATTCTTCCAGCATACGCCAAGAAGCAGGATCATTGGATCGTATGGCGATTCTAGTTTAGTTTTCTGAGGAGCCTCCAGACTGTCTCCGTAGTGGCTGAGTGGTTTTAGATTCCCGCACACAGTCCACACGGGTTCCAATTTTTCCACATCTTTGCCAACGTTTGCTATTGGGAGGGAGGGTTTCTGTTCTTTTTCTTTCTTTCCTTTCTTCTTCCTAAAGCCTATCCTTCCATCCTTCCTTCATTCCTCCTTTCCCTCTTTTCTTCCTTCTTTCCTTTTTTTTTTTTTTTTGACAGTGGCCCTCCTTGCAGGTGTGAGATGGTATCTCGTTATAGTTTTCATCTGCACCTCCCTTATGATGTTGAATTGCTTTTCACATGCTTTTTGGCCATTCGTGAATTTTCTCTGGAGAAATGCCTGCACAGGCCATTCACTCATTTTATAAATTGAATTTTCCCGGCCTTTTGGTATTGAGTTATAGGAGTTATGCTGTAGTTATTACCCCTTTTTAGACACAGAGTTTGCAAACATTTTCTCCCATTCCTGAGGTTGCCTTTTACTCTGTTGGCTGAGTTGACTCTTATCATTATGTGCCCTTCTTTGCCTCTTGTGACAGATTTTAACATAAAATCTTTCTAAGTCAGGTCACCCCTGCTCTTTTGATTACTATTTACACTGAATTGAGATCTTCTTTCCATCTTTCATTTTCAGCTTATGTGTGTCCTTAAATCTAAAATCAATCTCTATAGGCAGCATATAGTTGAATCTTCTTAAAAAATTCACTTAACCACTCTATGTCTTTTGATTGGAGCAATTAATTTATCTACATTTGAAGTAATTACTGATTGGAAACAACTATTTCTCTTTGGCTAATTATATTCTGTCTGTCATAACTATTTTGCCCTTTTCCCCTCTCTTGCTGCTGCTGTGTTTTGTTAATCTTTTATAGAGTCATGCTTTGATCATTTCTTCATTTTTTTGTGTGTGTCTGCCATGCACATTTTCTTTGTGGTTGCCATGGGGATCACACAAAACATACTATAGTTTTAACATCTATTGTTAAACTATTGTTTCAATTGCAAACAAAAACTCAACTCTTACATCTTCCTCCTACATGCTTTATGAGCTCACAAATCATAATTTTTAAAAAGTGCATCTAACCTTGAGACCATATTCTGAAATGAAATGAATCAGACACACATGTTTAAATATCACATTGTTTCTCTGGTGTGAGAAACAGAAAGTGTAAATAAGGACCAAAATGTATAATAGATATTGTGAAATGGGAAGAAACTGCTCATATGGGAAGGGGAACAAGCGAGGGGTACGGGGAAAGGAAGGCAGGGAAAGGAGGGGAAGAGGGGTTGAAGGGAGGGAAGGGGAATGGAGAAAAAAGAATCGAGATATATCATGTAGAGGCATAAATTCCCTGTGATTAATGCTATCATTACGTATATCTAAAATGTAGCAATAAAATGAATTTAAAAAATAAAGCATAGCTATTACCAATTTTATAGCTATTTTAATCTCTTTTCAATTGTATAACTGAATTAAAATGACTGCGTACCACCATCACAGTATTATAATGTTCTGTACTGGCCCCTACCATATTCAGCTTTACAAGCGGGCGTTCTCGCTGCTTTCTGTTGCTGCCCAGTGCCCTTTTGTTTCCACTAGGACTCCCAGCATTCCCTTCAAGGTAGGTCTAATGGTGATATACTCCCTCGGCCTCCCTTTATCTGGAAAAGTCCTTGCTTCTCCTCCGTGTCTGCTGGAAAAGTTCACAAGCTGCAGTATTGTTGGTTGGCAGCATTTTTCTTTCAGCATTTTGAACATATCATCTCACTCCCTCCTGGCTTCTCAGGTTTCCCTACTGTGGAGTCTGCTGATAATTTTATGGAAGCTCCCTCATGATAATGAATCACTCTTCTCTTGTTTCTTGCAAGAGTCTCTTTGTCTTGGTTTATTTGGCCATTTGATTATAATGTGTTTTGGGGTGGGCCTCTTTTGGGTCATCCTGTCTGGATGCTTTTGAGTTTCTTGAATCAAGATGTCCATTTTTCTTCCCTTCAGATTTGGGAAGGTTTTAGCCATTGCTTCTGTAAGTAAGTGCTCTGTCCCTGTCTGTCTCTTCTCCTTCTGGAGCTCTCACCACACACACATACAGATGATTGATGGAGTCCCATTCCCATGTCTTTCTTTTCCTCTTCCCTTTCTTCCTCCTCTTCCTCCTCATCACCTTCTTTTCCTTATTCTTCTTGTTTCAGTCTTCTGATCCAATCATTTCAAGTGACATATCTTTGAGTTTGCTCATTCTTTCTCCTGTTTGATCAAGTTTGCTGTTCTCTCCCTGTGGAGAATTTTTCAATTGAGTTTTATATTCTCCAACTCCAAAATTCCTGTTTAGTTCTTCATTGTTTCTACCTCTTTCTTGGTATTCTCATTTTATTCATCCATCACTTCTCTGATTCTGGCTATTTGTTGATCTGTGTCCTCTTCACTTCATTGGGCAACTTTGTGGTGGTTATTTTTAATTCATTTTCTGTAATTCATGTTCTTCCTCTTTCTTAAAGTCAGTTTCTGGGGATTTAATATGTTCCTTGATGGAGAATGTTTCCCTCTTTGTGTTTCTTGTTATGGCTGCTGGGTCTTGACATTTAAAATATTAGCCACGTTTCCTAGTTCATGTAGTAAGGTTGCACATAGGCAAATCCTTCACCAGTCAGCCTGGCTGGAGGTTCTGAAAACCTCTCCAGCCTTTTGGGGCTACATCCTCTCTGAGCTTTTACAAGTGTGCTGCCTCCTAATTAAGTGGGTTTGCCAGTTTCTACATGGGAGCCCCACTGTCATATTACAGTCACCGCTCACATGCATTCAGTTCAGAGGCCAGGCCTGGGGGCAGCCCCTGGAAGTGCTTCCTCCCCAGGAAGGCCCAGTACCTGAGAGTTTTCTCTCCATGTGGAGAAGAGGGACTCTAGTGAGCAAAACTTGCACCTTTTCCTCCTGGGCTTTGCAGCAGGTCAGCGTCCCCATGCAGGAAGGAGGCTCTGGGCTTCCTGTCCTGCCACACAACTCCTGCTGCCATGCTGCACTGGATTATTTGAAAGCAAACCCCAGATAGTGTATAATTTCACCCATAGACATTACATAATGCATTCCTAAAAGATCCTATTATGAAATGCAACAGAATTAACAAAATTATTTCATACAACAGAATCTCAAGTACTATTACCATTTTCTACATAGTCTCAGTTTTTATTAAAACCTATTTTGCTCAAATGCAAATCTAAACAAGATCTAAGTTTGCTGATTTTATCCTTTAAATCTCTCAGCCTATTGATTCCCCTGTTTCTTTCTTCTCCTTGCACTTTATCTATTGAAGAAATCAACTTGTTTACTTCATAGAATTTCCCACATTCTGGATTTTCATTGCACTCTTGAGATGTATTCTAACAGGTTCCCTGTGTCTCCCATAAACTGGCAGTTAGATTTAGAGGTTTGATGAGATTCCAATTTGTGGTATGTTCTTCCTATTATATCACGTCAGGAAGTCATAGTGTCTGCTGCCTCTCTTTTTTGTAATGTTAAGTTAGAAAAATGGGTTTGGGCATTGTCAGAAAGACACGACCATTATAACATTCCCCATTAACTATCACGTAATGGTTTATAGTTGTCATTAATGATCATTAGCTAGATTCATTTTTATTAGAGATTTTTAAAATAATTTCTACCATTCCTTTCAGAAGCACATTTCTTAAGAACAAGGTGTACTCAGTGAGCCTTCAGTGTCTCGAGTATGAAATGGTAGCAATAACACCTGCTCTCCCTGTCTGGGGTGGAAGCATTCGGTAAGCAGGAGTCACTACATGCCCCCCTTGACCCCCCTAGATCTCTTCCGCTTCACAGGAAGTGCAGAGAGCCATCATGCTGGGGCTGAACTGGGAACGGGCCTGTGACTCCCTTGGATCAGTCCCAAGGGGAAGCTCAGGGAGGCGCCTGGATCTTTTGTTCTCTGGTGGAGCTGTGAGTGGAGCAGGTAACTCTTTTTTCCTCTGAACAGTGTCACCTCTGGAGCTCCCGCTGAATCTGCACTGAGGAGAGGCAACACGGAAACGTCAGCCGGAGGTTACTACTAATCTGTTGAACCAACCAGCTCTAGGGCTAAGAATTTGTGAAGAGATGAATTACTTATTATTGATAGATGGTTTGAGTTGGAGATTCTGTCACAACAGAAAGCATCTCTAACTAGTGAAAAGATTAGAATTACAATCAAAAGCTACCAGAACAGAAGTTGCTCTTGAAGGTGCTGCATAGAGCTTGAACATATAACCTTCCACTGATAGCAGCACCGTGTGTGTGCTCTGCAGAAAGCACTGGACAAAACGCTGATGGACACTGATTTCCAGGAAAGGACTTAATGAGATTTCAAACTAAAGGCCATCAGCTACGGTTTCTGTCCAGGGAAAGGACCTCAGCTCATCTTTTCGTGGTCCTTCTTGAATGTGATTTTCTTTTTCACATGGGGCCATTTTGAAACCACTTTGTAGAATAATAACACTTACAAGTACAGAATCATTGGATCCAGTTATATCTCAGGAAAGCGCTGGATGACCTCCCCAAAGTGTAACTTGGGTTCCTACATATGGCAGTGAGATGCTGTCAAAAGCCCTTTAAAGTGTAAAATGTCTTTCTCATTTGAGGGAAATTTTCCTTCCAAAATACAAAATGGAATGATGCATCCCAACAGATGTGCGTATTACATGGATGCAAAGATACACTTAAATCCCAAATCATCCTGTATGCAGTCTTACATCTAGCTTTGATGAGCATCTTCTCATCCTACATGGCAATAAAATTGTGTATTCTTTTAAAAAATGTAAGAGAATGAGTCTGGAAGTCTTTAAGAGAAGTCTACTCCTCTAAAACTCTACTGAGAGGTCTTAATTATGAAAAGCCAAGTTGATTGGGGGGGCGGTGCCTGGAAACCACAGTACATCAGCTTCCCATTATTATAATGAAATACCTGAAGAAATGAATTCATAAGCAGAAACGGCCTGCTTTGGCTCATGGTCCTGGAGCTTCCAGTTCAAAATCAGGCGATGCGTCACAGCAGAGCCAGCTGCCTACAACACAAGGAGGAAGCAGAGAGACGGGGAGGATCCCATGACCCACTTGGAGGGAACACCCCCAATGAGCACCCCTCAGAGACCCCTCCAGCCCCCAATAGGACCTCAGAGACAAGCCTGTGACCTGGGGACCTCTGGGGACACAAAGCATCTTCACATAATAACACACCACCCAGCAAGAACTGTTCAACCCATGTCCTGCCTGAGAGGAAACAGTAGAAGCCCAGTTTATGTGCAAAGAAAGGGCCAAGTCAGGGCAGTGTGGGAGCTCTGGGTGTGAATGGGACACGGGAGGGGGGTCAGCTCCAGAAAGAGGCAAATGCAGCGCTGAGAACAGAGACGCAGTATCCACAGGAGATGGAAAGGCCCACTCTGCTGCCTTCCCTCTCTCCCTCCCTTCCCCCTTCTGTCTTGTCTTTCCCTTTTCCTTCCTCTCCTGCACACATGTGCACATACACACACACACACACACACACACGTATACACATCCATACCTGGTGATCCTTCCTCCCCTGGTCCCATGTAACTTCAGGTGTGGCCCGACCCGCTGTCGGCCGCAGCCCCTCAGCCCTCCTGGCTCTTTCTGCACTCTGACTCTCAAGGGTCCTCACTAACTGTGCGGGACCGTGTGCTCGGCTGTTCCTGTCCTGCGAGTCAGGACCAGAACCGTCTGCAGACTCAGCTGACCACCAGCGAGGAAGTTACTTTTGTGTTTCCATATTTGATGTGTGGATTTTTAGGAGGAGGTGATAAAGCATCCCCTAGCTTGGGAAGGAATCTCAAGGGCAAGGTGACTCCTGGGGCACCCGGGGGTGGCAGCAGCGGAAAGCAGAACAGAACTGGTCGTGGTGGCACAGGCCTGAAAGTGCAGTACTTTGGAGGCTGAGGCAGGAGGATCTGAAGTTCAAGCCACAGCTGAGCAATCTAGTGACTTAGCGAGACCCTGTCTCAAAATATAAAATAAAAAAGATCTGGAGATATAGCTCAGTGAAGGATCTAGGTTCAATCCCTGGTACCAAAAAAAAAAAAAAAAAAGAAAGAGAGAAAGAAAAAGGAAGGAAAGAAAGGAGACAGAGGAAGGAAGGAAGAGGAGCTGAGCAGGAAACCAGGGCCCCTCAGGTCACAGCAGTACCAAGAAGAATCAGTGCGGAGATGGGAGCTGGGTCTCAGATGCCGCCGCCTCCCAGGTCCCTTCCCGGTCTGGACCCCTGTCCAGGTGGGTCTGCTCCAGCCCAAAGTCAGAGCCCATCACATAGGACGTTCAGGGAACCCAGAAGCCAGCAAGTGAACTGAGAGAGGAACTATGGCTGGATTCCCTGCTGCAAGGAGGGACCAGTGGCCAGGAAAGGACACCGTCTTCACACACTCCCTGCGCTTTATGCTGAGAATCTGGATTTCTCCTGGAGGTCACACACCTACCTCCCTGCCATTCTCCAAGAAACCCTACGCCCCTTCAGTGACCTCCAAAGGGCATCCCAGCCCTCTGGGACGAGATCCAGGATGCGGCACGACTCTGGACGGCATCCCATGTGCGTTCCTATAACCCACCTCCCACAGATGCCCTGCGGCCCGCCTGCTTCTTAAATCCTGCTTTCCAGACCCCAGGCCACTATTTCTAACCTACTGTTGCCAGTCTCTTCAGCGAGCCCTAATCCACCTGCAGGTGGCTTGGTGAATTCATGCCGTGTAGACCATTTTCCCGTTCATCTATTCATCCATTTATCCATTTATCCATTCAACAAAGGTTCACAACTTGCAAGTGCCAGGTGTGTCTCAGGCAGAAGAAGAAACACAGCCCTGGTCTCTGCCAGAAGAGCTCCCACTCTGCCTGGGAAATGGACAGACCAGCCATTGCCCGGAGCTCGGTGCTTTGAGAGGGCAGGGCCCTGCAAGCAGATACACAGCACAAGAGGGAGCAGCTGGTTCAACAGGCGGGCAGGGCTTGGAGAGGCCAAAAAAGACCTTCAGTGGTTACAAGCTTTGACTCGGAGGATGGAAGATGAATGGGAGTTTACCAGTCAAGGGGAAGAAGGGGGACTCGATAGACGAAGGGAGCAGTGAGTAAGGGGGTGCAGCTGCAGCCCAGTTCTCTCCCGCCTGGCCACCCCCAACATGGGTGTGTGTCGGTCAGCTTTCTGTCCCCGTGACAGGTATCAGAGATAATCGATTATTTGACTCACAGCATTGGAGGGTCCGGTTATGATCCATTGGCACTGTTGCTTTCGGGCCTGTGGCCCCCACCAAACCCCGCCTCTTCGTTTGGTGCTGTTGGGGATCACACCTAGGCCCTCGTGCACACTAAGAGAGCACCTTGCGGCTGAGCTGCGCCCCAGCCCCAGCCCGACCTCCGGAAGTTTCCACCCCAACAGTGCCAAGGAGAGAGCCACGCCTTCAGCATGGGCGGACTCTGCAGGAAGCTTATCTGCCTCTCAGCAAGGCCCTGGGACCCAGTGCTGAGTTCTTGTCTGTCCCCTGTCGCGTGTCCTTAGTGGGCACCTTGGCTCTCGCTGAAGGAGATTTTGTGCTGACAACTCCTGAACTCTGCTGTGCACCAGGCTCCTCTACCCATGTGCCCACTCGGACGTCTGAAGACATCTACCATGACACCAGAAACAGAGGACCACTCAGTCTGCAGGCATCTCACTCTTCCTAGCTCCTTCCCTTGCCCACCAGACAACCTGTGGACCATGTCGCCAGTCTACACTGCCAATCCGCTCCTTCTCCCCATCCCACCGTCAAGCCCCATGTCGAAGCTGCCCTCATGTCTTGCCTGGGGCTCAGGAAGAGTCTGATGCTGGTCTCCCAGGCTACCTGACTCTCCACCCAGCATCCGGGCTGATGTTTTTCAAGTGTATTTATTTTGGTCTCCAGAATAAAGCCCCATAAAATACACCACTGCCTCCTCCAACCTGGCTCACAAGGGCTGTGGGATCCATACAAGAAAAGGTTTACTCTGGCTCACCGTCTTGGAGACCGCAGTCCACGATCTGTCGGTCCTGCCACCAGATCAGGCCCCAGAACCTCAGGGCTAATCCCAGCTCCGGACTGTGTCTCCTCCAGAGCTTAGCGTGGCAGCCTTCTTCCCACCCTTTGGCTTTTAACTGTAAGGTTTCCTTTTCAGCACAGTTTGACTGCCTTGCGCAAAATACAGTCGGCACTCCAGTGACACAAATTTCACATCATAGATTCAACCAACTGTGGGTAGGAACTATTTGAAAAAATAATGCGTCCATACCCAACACATATAGACTCATTTTCTAGCCATGATTCCTGAACAACGTGGCAGCATAATGACCAGTGACATGGTGTGCAGTGTTACAGTTGCCCAGAGATGATTTAAAACATCGGGAGGACTGCACGGGTTCTGTGCAAATCCCACAGCACCTGCCAGGAAGGGCTTCGGCATCTGGAGACTTAAGTCGGCAGGGTCCTGGCACTCGTCCCCCGAGAGCACTGAGGGGGCGGCTGCACTGCCCGCCCTCCCAGGATGTCCACTTGCTGACGGCCTCTACATTTCACGAGTATCACGTGGACTTTTTATTTGAGGCTTGCTTGACTCCGCACCCGGAATCTCAGCTCCTGGAAGGTGGGGACCCTGACTGCCTCGTGCTCCGTCAGATTCGGGGGCCCAGTGCCGCGCCGGGCATAGATCCTCAACCCTGCCTTGTCTGGGCAGGCCAGGACGGCAGGCGTGGGACCCGGCAGAGGGGAGCAGCCCGCACCACGCTATCCAGCAGGCAGAGGGTCAAGGGAGAGGCTGGGGAGGGAGCCAGACGCTTCCAGGCCACACACGGGGCGCAGCTCCAAACAGCAAGTGGGTTACAAGCTCCCTAATCCGGCCACCTCCGGGAAGCCCCACTTGCGAGCACAGGAGGTTGGCGGGGTGGACATCCGGATAGAAAGCATTACGCCCCTTTCCGGAGCTCCTGCGCCTGGGCTTCAGCTTTACATGGACTGAGCACGAGCCGGTTCCCTCCAGGTTCAGATGGAATCGACTTCAGGACATTTGAAGTCCTAAAGTCCCTCATTCCTCTTCGCTGCAAATTTCAGAAAAACCCAGTGACCTTGGGGGTGTCTGTAAGGGTTGTCATTATTCTAAAACCTGAATCAAAGTTTTCCTCCCTCCTTCCACCCTTCGCATCCCCTCTCTCCCAGGGACAAGGGCCCACGGCAGCAGTGACCTGATACTTCGGCTTCTGCCTCTAACCTGTTAGAACAAAGTGCTTTCCGTGAGTGATGCAGAAGGCGCCGGGGCTGGGTGAGTTCCCTGCTCGCGAGAAGCTCACGTCAGGCTCTGCTCTCGCTGTGACCCAGCACAATAGGAGAGGAAGCCAAACATAAAGGCGAAACATGAGCAGGTTGGACAGGAGCGTGATGGCTCCCACAGTTACTTCCCGTGTTGCTTGGAAGAGGGACACTTCTGAGAAACGTGTCATTAGGCGAATTCATCAGAGAGCGGAAGTCCACAAACTCGACAGTGGGCGGCCAGCCCTCGGGAAGAGACATTCGCCATGCAGAAGACGAAGCGCCTCAAAGAGAAGCGGTCAACATAAGATGGATGCGGCTGCTGCAGGGTAACACGGTGGACTGCTTTACAGACAACTTGTTTGTACCGTGAGTAGGAGGAGCACACTCTGAAATAATAATAAAAAGCACAACGGACTGAACGCACAGTCTCTGTTACTGTTATCACGGATTGTGCGCTGCGTGTAACTGAATGTGCTTTGCTGTTGTTGAACTGAAAACACCAGTAATGTGTGAGCTGCACCCCGTGATGCCCTGACAGCGAGGCTTTGCTACGCGACAGGCCCGTGTCAGGTCCAGCAGCATCAGGGACAGGGACCGCTGTCATGTGTGTGGTCCGACCCATCGTCACCATGCAGCACACGACTGTATTTGCTGGCTTGAGTCTTAGAGCAGCATTAGCTGGTTCCGTTGGGTATCCACATTGTAAAAAATTATTGTGAACTTTCAGGACAATCCTAATGGAATTGGAAAGAGTGAGTTGTACTTTTGGGAACTATGTCACTAAATACAAGATGTCTTCTAACCATAACTGATATTCGCTGGTTTCAGTTCACCCTAATCACAGTCCAGCGACAGCGTGTGTGCACGCTGTGGTTTGGGGGGCCAGGCCTCCCCAGGTACATATTATGTGCTGGGTAATGAGCACACCGTGCAGGCGAGAACCAAGGAGGAATCAGGCACCCTGTCCGTCTCGAGGAAGTTCAGAGAGCTGGCAGGCATGTAAATAATTACAATACCACAACAGCCAGGCACGGTGGCACATGACCGTCATCACAGCACTCCGGAGGCTGAAGCAACAGGATTGCAAGTTCAAAGCCAGCCTGGACTGCATAGTGAGACCCTGTCTCAACAAACAAACAAAAAGCAAACTGAAAAAACCCAGTATGATGCCTGTGAGGACAGGAGGGTTGAGAGGGAGGGAGGGTGTGTTGTATTTTGAACAGGAAAGAAAAATAAGTAACTTTTCCAGAGATCAGCCCGTGATGCTTTGTCAACGTAGCCCCTGAATTCTTTGAGACTCTTGTCATCTGTGGACACAGATTCTCATCCCCTGCCCTTTCCCTGAGCTCTGCTGATGGTGTGGCTGACGGAGCACAGCACGAACAATTCTGTGCACTTTACAAGCTCCAGCCTCAAGGAGCCAGCCAGGTCCCCTTCCTGTGCTTTAGGCCGCTTGCTCTTGGAAGCCACCACCATGTTTGCAGGAACCCCAGGGGTGAGACCGAGCTTCCCGGGGACAACAGGTACTGGCCCTTCTCCAGCTGCTCTACCCTGGGGTGCCTGTGCACAGGACTGGAGTCACGGGTGGTGGCTGGGGCAGGAGCTGCTGGCCTCCCTCCCTCCCCACAGACGCCCAGGGTCTCTCTGTGGGGTTCCACATCTGCAGTGGTCTCAGCACAGGGGCTATCAGCATAACTGAGCAGCTGGCTCCCCAGAGTGGGTGTCCAGGGGGACAGGGCAGGCAGAAGCTACGAAGCTTCTCTCGCCCTTCCTGACTGCAGTTGTCCCAATGTGGCACAGAAGGGCCCACACGGGTCCTGGCTGCCAGAGGGCCTGACCAGCAGGAGGACCAGCTGGCAGCAGTGGCCAGGCCTCAGGCAGGACAGGCATTTGATATGAGTTTTGTTTAAAACAGTTATTCTGGGGCCAAGTGGACAAGATCAGGAAGGTGACCTGCTTCCTTCCTGGGTGGCATCAAGGGTGTCTGGGGAGGCTTGCTTACCTCTCAGATGCCAAGAAGAGGCACGGAGCCAAAAGCCTCTGGCGCCAAAGCAGAGTCTGTGTCTGTATGGACAGAACAGTCAGGTCTACAGCAGCAGCGACACCAGGTATGATTTAAGTTCTCTGTCACCCTCCAAAGTCACTCCCTCGTGTCAAACAAAGAAATGCAACGGCTAGAAACGAGGTAAGATGTACAACCAGCTACATGAATTGTACCTCATATGAAGTGTGATCAAAATATACGGTTACTGTTTACATTTCTTAAAATGTATTACAGTAAAAGACACATTCCCCTGAACTCCTCTCAAACGCCCCTCCTCGCTTCAAGCACACTTACCTGTTGCTCTGGCCACTTCTGAAGCAGCTCTGGAGTCCTCTTTCATGAGCGCTTCCAAGGTGTGATCAGAAACACAGTGAACGATGCTGCTGCTGAGTGCTGAGTGCCATCGGGGGAAAGGGGAGCTCGTAAAGACATGGGACGCGTCCTCACCCAGTTCATTCACTGGAGCAGCCACTGCGAGACCTTCCGCCCTTTCTCAAAGTCAGGATGACCAAATGTTTTGAAAGGATCATCAAAACAGCCAGGACCAAACAACCAAAGACCCTCACGAGAGAGGACTCCAGAACTGCTTCAGAAAGTGGCAAGAATGATGGGTTGAGTGTGTTCAAAGCCAGGGTGGGTATTTTGAGGGGATCTAATGACAAGTGCCTTTTACTGTAATATTTTTTTAAAAACTCAATCTTCACAGTATTTTTCTATCAATCCTGTATGCTTTGGTTCTGTTTGTGGCGTGAGAGTGTGAATGAGGTAATGGGGATCAGGAGGGGTGCTGAACCAGAAACGAAGGCAAAGCTCAATTGGGAATCTCCTCTTCTGGCAAGAGTCTGCACCTCATCTTCACACCATGTTGGTTGGCTTTGCCCGTGAGGCGGGGCCAGCCCGAGTGGGACTCAAGGGAGATGCTGGCGGATAGAGAGGGCTGCCCACAGCACCACACACCCGCTAGTGCCAAGGCCGCTCACCTCTACACCAGCACTCTCTCGTTTAATTCTCAAAATCGCCATCCAGAGCAGGATCACCACCAGGGGTTTTGAGGGAGGGGGCTGGACAAGTATCGGCACCAGGAAGGAAAATGACGGCCTTCAGACCCCACATCTGTGCCACGTCCTGCCTGGTTTTCTAATTAACTCCTCTTCGGCAGTTTGCTGTCAGTGTGTGCAGGTGAGGAAGAGAAGGACTTCACAGCTGAGGACACCTCAGTACATTTGTGGGGTCCCTCTGGCCACAGGTCTGAGAATGGCTTCCAAGAGGTAACTGAAAGTTTGAGCCACAGACCCCCCCAGTCTAGAATCTAAAATTCTTTTATCAGCTCCCTTTAGGAAAATGAATCTCTCCGCTGTCTTACTTAAGCATCCTCAACAGAGTTCAGCTGGAGAAATTGGAAAATGCTATTTTCATGGCATCTATTTCTCTTGTTTCTGTAACCCTTCCATGGTGGGTGCTTCTGCGGCCTTTTAACCATGAAGCAAAGCTTGGCAGGGCCTGCAGTGTTCGCAGCACAAGCCTGGGCTGCAAGGTCTTCAGGTTCTCGGAACTGTGCGGTTCACAGCCCACTGACACCAGATCCTGTTCAGCGAAGCTTCAGAATCCCAAGAGAGTCTGTCACCCGAGTGTCTTCTCCGTGACTTGCAGACCACTCAGGGTCCACTAGGATCCACAGGATACCAGCTACACTCACGGAGATGATTTAACAGCAGAGGACAGCTAACTGCATATCGAGGCAGGAAGAGGCAGAAAACAGCACTAAGGTGTCATGGAGAGGGCCCCTGCAGGACCCGACTCCCTCTTCAAGGACTAAAAGTCCAGGTCGTTCAGACTTAGAAGCCGAAGAAGAGACCTCAGGGCCGGGAGGTAGACTTCTGAGGTGGACTCTGAATGGGTGGAAAATCTACAAAGCATATCCACCTGCCTACTGCCACGAACTGCTGCTGTCTGAGCACAGGAGCAGCAAGAGGAAGCAAATCGGAGGGCTGGGGATTTACCTCAGTGCTTAGAGTGTTTGCCTTGCAAACATGAGGCCCTGAGTTTGATTCCCGGTACCAAAAAAAAAAAAAAAAAAATGCTGTCTGAGCATAGGAGCAGCAAGAGGAAGCAAATCGGAAGCGGCCAGTTCCCTCTTCCACCTCTGGTGCCCCACTTCCCTCTTGCGCCCCCTGCTGGCCATGCCTGTCGGGACAGTGGCTGGCAAAGCAAATGTGTGGTTTGCAGAGTCCCTGCCCCAGCACAACAGAACTATGTGAAAAAGGGCTTGAGTTGAGAGACAATAAATTGATAAGTGGTATATTTAGTAAGATTCTGAAAATAAATTTCACACCAAAAATGAAAAAACAAAAAGGAAATCATAGCATGAAACGATGCTCATTTGAGTAAATGTTTTAAATTTAACCACTTGCTTTTTATATTAAGTCATTGCTTTGGTACTGAAAGGGGAAAAAAAAGAAGTGTTACATTATTATTGGAAACCCTGCATTCAAGTAATGCAAATCTGTCTTCGAGTTCATTTAACAAAGTGACGTTTAAATTACTAAGAAGAATGGAATAAACTCTATGTTATTTGCACTCTCCTGATACACTGGGATGAAATTGTCCTGGGACCAGCAGCTGATTAAGCTGATTATACACCTCATACATGCAGGATGTGCTTCTCGAGCGGTCACAATCAAAATACAATTTACTTCTGTTACTATAATAATGTAGATGCTATAAAAGGCATCTCTTGGTAAGTGTTTTTCATTTACATTTCTCTTACTATTAGCAGGGTATTTTCACAGCCTTGCTCTGTCTCCTCCCTGCCTTCCGTTCCATACTCTAACTTTTGAATTTTTTGGACATCTCAGAGTCAATACTAAGGGGACTCTGCTGCATGTTGAGAAGGCCAGAGGGCAAAGCTGCGGGCCAGGAGGAAACCAGACACATGCAGGCACCACACTGGCACCCCAGAACATGATAGGCACAGATGGGGGTGGTTCCAGACAAGGTGTTGGGTGTGAAACACAAGGTGAGGTACAGAACAGCAGCCCACAGGGCCCCTGGAAGTGGAACTATGAACCAATGGAAGGCATTATCTCTGTGCCTCTGTCCTCAAAGGAGATGGGTGTAAGGGCAAGCGCCCAAGCCCAGGAGCCAGGGCCCACCCAAGAGGAAGGAAAGCACCTTCCCACTCACCACTGGGATGACTGGACCATCAGCACCCAGGGATGGGTACACTGCATACCTCCTGGCCAGATCCTGCGGGGGAGTCGGGAGGGACTGCAGGAAGAGATGGGGGTGGCGTGGCCATGCCAATTCACTTCCAGGTGGTTGTGCAGGGAACAGGCGCAGTCCTAAATCCTCTTTCCAACTCACCGCAATGCAGCGCTCCACGCTGTGGCCATGTTTGCCTGGACAGCTGCTGGCATCTGATTCCTTGTGCTACTACTCACGGTCCTCCTGAGAAACAGAACCAATAGGAGACAGGAAGATAGATCAATAGATCTCTCATCTACCTCATATACATATACGTACAGAAGAGAGACAGAGAGGCAGAGAGACATCGGGAGGGAGAGATTCATGCATTAAAGGTAAGTCCCACAAGCTACCACCAGCAAGCTGAAGAGGAGGAAGTTGGTGGTTTGGTCCAGTCCAAGCCCAAGACCTAAGCAGGACAAGCAACAATCCAAACTCCAAAGGCCCTAGAACAAGGCACCCTGGTGTCCAAGGGCAGGGGAAGGTGCGTGTGCAAGGGCAGGGGAAGGCAGCTCTCCCAAAGAGAGCAAATTTGCCTTCCTTTTGCCCATGTGTCCTATTCAGGCCCTCAACAAAGTGGCTGATGCCTACCCCTGAGTGGTGATAGAGCCTCATTTTCAGTCTGGATTCAAGGCCAGTCTGCTCTGCCCACCCAGAAGGAATGTAGTACCAGCTGTCTGAGCATCCTCAGCCCAGCCAAGTATGTGCATGCAATTCACCATCATATTGGTCTTTCCAGTCCTATTCTTATTCCTTTCTTCTCCACAACACAGCCAGAGTGAACAATCAGAAACCCAAACTCCAACTTAGTTTCTGTAAGTAAAGGGGAATTTCCTTTTCCCATTTGCAGAACAACTTCTTCGAGTTATGAGAAATTGTACTTCCCTCAACATGTGTGGTATACAGGTGATACTGCCATAGGACAGCTTTCATTCCAGAATTGAAGAAGGATAAACCACTCCAGGGTGGAGCCTGGGCTCATTCATTCAGCTTGCCCAGAGCAATTCTGCAGCCCCACAGGGCGTGTGCTCCAGAGACCCAGGTAGAGAGGGCGGGGCTTCCTTTCCCCATATTCCTGGTACCATGGAAATTCTGATTCCCAGCCAGGAATTCTTGCTGAAAGTCCATAAAATATACCAAAATATTTCGTATTCAGGGTTGTATGCTTTATGTCATGAATATTTCATTTCTTGTTTTCAAATATTTTAGATTAGCATAGTTGCTGGGGAGCATATTTTACACTAGATAAGGAAGGATGACATCCACACACATGCTCATTGTCTTAGTCCGCGTGGGCTGCTTTAACCAGACAACATAAACTAGGTAGTTTTTAAACAACAGAGATTAATATCTCACAGGTCTGGGCCAGGGTCCAGGGTCAGGGCATGCACAGGTGAGCTGTTTGGGAGGGCCAACTTCCTGGTTCGTACGTGGTGGCTTCTCCCTGTGCCCTCAATGGGTAGAAGGAGCAAGGGAGCTCTGTGTAGCCTCTTATAAGAATGCTAATTCCACTCACAAGGACCCTGACCCATGAACTGATCACTTCCCAAAACCCCACCTCCCACCACCATCCCTTGGAGGCTTATGGTCTCCATCAGTGAATTTGGGGGAACACAGACATTCAGGCCATAATACTCACGAGGAACAAATACCAGAGACACCCAAGGGAGCCTTATGATCTTGCTAGCACTTCTACTTTATCTAGTTCTGTAAGTAAGTGGTGTAAGTAGCTTCGGTAAGTGGGTGTAGAATACACGGAAAAGTTTTATAAATTAATGGCTGCAGCAGAGCTAACATTTCAGGACTGACTAAAAGAAAACCAGTAAAAACCCTTCTGCAAGAATGAAATACACTGTCCTCTGCTGCCCGCAGTCGGATGCCAGCGTCTCAAGAAGAGACACGCCTGCCGCAGCCATGAGAGCAGCCCCCCCGAGAAACCCGCCGGCCTGACTGCCTCGGTGGGCGCTGGCTTCGAAATTCGGCAATCACAGTGAAGAGCCATCAGGCCTAAAAATGATGAGAATGTGCGTGATGAAGTCACTATCAGACGGAAGTGTCTGCCGCACCAACATCATCGGAAAACCCTGTGTGTTTCCACTCTGGCCAGCTGTGAGGAGCTTAGCTTAGGTTTTAAATTTAAATGCTTAGTGCAGAGAAACATAATCTAAACGGGACAGTCAGGCATGGGACTCCCGTGGGCACTTTCCCCTGGCCTCATGCTCTTTTATGGGAGTTTTAGCACCTTGAGCTGCAGGGAAGAGCAGGAGCAGAGACAACCATCCAGGTCCCTTGTTTGCATCTGAGGTAAGGGCAGGGCCTGTGGCTTCTCGCCAGCACTTGGGTGGGTATTGAGTCTGCCTTGCCATTCCAGCAAAAGGGGCTGTTTCAGATCTCAGCCCAGGAGAGGCCTCCATGGTGTATGGAGGCTGGTTAATTCCATGTTCTACAATTTAAAAGAACTTCTTAAAGATTTTATTAGAAGGATTCTTGATTTAAAGTGGTGCTTCAGGAAGTAATCAACAGTTTTACTGTCATATTGAAATAATAGCTATTTCTCAGCCTGTATAAACTCAAATAATATCCATATCTTGGCCTGCACAGAGGAGAAGGAAGCATTTAAGAACAAACCGACTGGAAAGGGGTCGTTACAGCTAAAAACCCACGAGACTCACTGACGGGGAAGAACGCACACAGTCGTGGAGCTGGGCTAAGTGGCGAAGTGTATCGCCGTCAGTTTATTTCTGATTACTTGGTAAATGAGAAAGAGAAAAGGAGAGTAAGTAAAAGGAAGCAAGAGAGGAAAAAGGATAAGGAAATGGCCATGAAGAAAGCAGTCCGTGGCGGCAGACGTAGAACATGTCTTCATTATTTGGAAACCTCCAGTTAATTTACCCAATTTACTCAGTTAAGACAAAATAATTTAAGATACTTTAGTTGCGATGCTTCCTTCACTGATGATTTGATTTTCTATCAATTTATAAAATACCTCAAAAATATTGATATCCAGAGTTTTGGTTCTTATTATATTTAGTCATTAATTTAAACTGGCCTATAGGATGGAGCTAGATTCCTTTAATGAACTCACAGGGTCGTGACAAACAGCCCACTACCGCCACCAGTGTTGCCACAACCTCACCTCCACCGTCACCAACAATACCGTCATCACCACGAACACCACTACTACCAACACCACCGACGCCACACTCACCACCATCACCAATACCACCATCACTACCGCCATCACTGCCAACCCTGACAGCACACCACAGCCACCATCACCACCACCACCACCGTCCTTCAAGTCAAAATGAGAGCACAGCAGTCTTTCTTTTGTCTTGGATAAAGTTTAGATTTGCTTGCTTTGAGTAAGATGTGGTTTGTGGTTTCTCTGCCGAAGTGCAGAATGACTCAGCGTCATGTCATACAACCTCTGAGATGGGAGAGTGCAAATTGAGCTTAATTGTCACCCCGATTGGATTGAGAGACTCCCAGAGAAGTAATTAGACTGTGGGGCGTGCTGTACTCATCAGTGGATTCTTCTGGAGAGTGTATCTCTTGCCAGCACTCCTCCCCTGTGCTCTGCCCCCTGGCCACTAAACTAAGTGGCTTTGCTTTACCACACCCTTTCATCACAATGTTCCTGCTTTGGAGCCAGTTGACCATGGACTGAAGCCTCTCAAACCATGAGTCATAAGCCCCTTCTCCTTTAAGTATCAGCTGTTAGGTTTGCCCCAGGAGTGAGAAAGCTGACCAATACAGAAGGCCACCAACATGCATGTCCAAGGATTACAGAGGGCGGTGGTGCCCTGTATTCTTGCATCCATTCTCATTCTCAAGGCTGGCTCACCACCCCCTCACACCATGGCTCAGAAGCTCCTGGGAGATGTAGCACCCTTTCTTCTTTTGCTTTCCAAAACTGTCATAGGTTAGAGTTGCTAGTGAAGTTTTAGAGACGCTGGAAAGGCTGCTGACCTGCAGGATAGGATAGGAAGCAATGGAAATCTCAGTATTGTCTTCTCAACTAACAGTGTGAGCAAACACCTTGAAAAGATACAGCTCCACAAATGATGACCAGAGACATACTTGCATTTATTCTTCTGAACATTCAAAACCATTTCTAGAGTGTCAGGCACCTGATAAGCAGTGAGAGAGTCAAAGATACATGAGGGGCCGTGGAACAGAATCTAACAACCTTTGCAGTCATGGGTGCTCTTAAAACAAGTCAGTTGGTATTTGCACATTGTGTCATAAGATTTATGCTTACTTCCTTGAAGGGCATGAAGAGGTGGTTTTTCGGGAATACCCATGGGTGCATGTTTATTCCCTTGGATTCCCTTCCTTGATATATTTAGAATGTGGCAGAAGCAGCCCATGACGGTATTTCATCAGTATGGATAATACTGTAGCTTCATCCCGCTGTCGGCCACCTGAACCAGCGTGCAGAGAGCAGGAGAGGATTCAACGTCTGGTGCAGAGTCTCCATCCTTCCACTTACCAGCTGTGTGACCTCCGGCCGGTCCCAGTGTCCTTGGGATCCATATTACAACACCGCATTACAACGACATCTTACATCTGTGTGAATTGTTTCACAGCAAAACATGCTTTCCCAAGCTTTAGACCAAGAGAGTTATTACAACCCTCAATCCTCTCAGCCATGATAGAAATTCGTATAGAAAAGAAATCACTTTCCTAAGTGATGAGGCCCGCTAGACTATCAAGGAGTTCATCTAAAGTAAAAGACTAGCTAATTTGGCACTAATATAAGATCTTGTACGAAGTTAGAGGTAGCTTCTACCCCAAGGTTTCCCCTGCAGTCTTTAGTCCTTGGGTTCATGCCACAAGTCTTTCTTTCTCCATTCACCTGTTGAAGATACATTAGCATTTGAAGTTTAAATTGTAAATTTCTTCCTCGATTTAAAAATAATTTTACTTTTAGCTTATAAAACACAACACTCTTCTGAAAGAGTAATAATTTTCTTCCTCATGTTTTGAGATCTGAAAACAGAAGCAGGTTGGGAATTCCTTGAAAATTCAGAGCAAATTATTGGCAAAGGCAGAGTGGGGAAAAGCCCAAGACGAGCAGAGAACAACGTTTTCCCTCAGGTCTCATTACCACCGACCCTAATGGCATCATTAAAAGTCCATCCTGATCTCAAGCTACATGACTTTCAAAGTTCTGCGCTTCTGGAGATCTTGGAGCAACTAAAACTCCTTTCTTACTAAATTTCAAAACTTCCTTAATGCGAGGAATTATAAAGAAAAAGTTTCAGCTCATTTTTCACTCAGTGCGTAATAAAATAGGATGACAAATTGATACAGTCAAGCCACCCACTCAAAACTAAGATCTCTCTTGCCTTTCCGGTTCCACAGGCCCATTGCACATGCCCCCTTAATTACCCTGCGACACCTGGAGAGCAAGGGTTTAACGCAAATAACTGGCTTTGTCTCTGATAAGAAGGATGCTTGTATTTCAGCTGCAGCAGAACGAGTTTGGTTATATTCACAGCAACGATCATTTTCAATTCTGATTTAATCTTCTTTCAACACCCGTGAAGTCTTGAAGACCGCAGCATTTAGCCCTCCCTTGCAGGAGGAGGAGCAAATCCCGCTTCCACTCCCTGGTCCCTTCACTCACCCGCGCACCGAGTGCCTGCTGTGTGTTCTAGGCACTGGGGATATAGCTGGCGGGGGGGAGTCTTGAATGCTCACGTGTCTCATGCCCTGTGTGCTAGCTGGGTGTGAGGCAATAAATAAAACAAATAAGTACATAATAAGAGGGATACATATCTGAGAGAAAAACTAAGTAGAGGAGGGAAAGGGTTGGGGGCTGTCGTTGGTCTAATGAGGCCTGGGAAGGCTTCATTGAGAAGGGGGCCCTGGGAAGGGACAGCATGACTCTCCGTGACCGGGCGTGAATGCCTGGGTCAAGAAGGACCTAGGGAGAGGCAGGGTGAGGGCAAAGGCCCTACATGTAGAAGGGAACCTTGAGATGGGGGAAATGGCAGGGAGGAAGGGGGAGGAAAAAAGACCAAGATGCAATATGTATGTGTACCAACTCCTCGTGGTGAATGTATTTATAATGTATCACAAACATATACTAATAAAAATGGGAGGAAGAAGCAAGGAATAGCAAAAAATAGCAAGAGCGTGACCGGAGCAGCATGAGCCAGGAGGGCACAGGAGGAAGTCAGGGAGCGTGTGGGGAGAGAGAGACGGCGGCCATTCCAAGGGTGTCTGACAGGCACCTGCCTGCCCTCTGAGCTGAGGGGAGGCGCTGGAGGGTTTGGAGGAGAGAAAGGACAGGATCCCACTTTCCTGGCAGAGGGCAGGACTCAGGCGGAGGTACCGCTTGGGCAGGGATGGCAACAGTCCAGGGAGGACACGAGCGAGGCTTGAGTCAGGGTGGCAAGCAAGGATTAAAGGGTCAGAGATCTGTTTTTATGATAGACTCGATTGAGTTGGCTCCTGACAGTTTGGACATGGGACATGAGACCACGGGGAGGCCGGGTTGACTCAGGGTTCTGGGCTGCACCCTGGGAAGGCAGAATCGCCCTACCGATGCAAGGAGTCGGGTGGAGCAGGACTGGGGAGGGACAGGCAAGGTCACTTCATTCCAGGGTGAGGCGCGTTAGAGCTGTCTACTGCACACCCAGGTGGAGGGGACGAGGAGGCGGCTGGATGCGCCAGTGCACAGCACAGAGGGAGTAGGACTAGACATTGCAATGCAGAACTCAAAGCTGTAAACATCTGCATAAGATTATGGAGGGAGGACCGTGCGGTATGAAAAGCAGAGGGAGCCCTGACTGCACACCAGGCACCCCAACATCAAGAGGATGAAGGGAACTAGCAGGGTGGGAGGAAAACCAGGATCTTGTGGTGAGCTGGAAGCTGCCAGAAGGCTGGGCCAGTCCACCGTGATAGAGGGACGTAGAAGACGGCCCTTGAAAACCGATGGCGCACCCAGCCACATGGAGTCACTGTCAGCCTGCTCGGTGGGGTGAATTCTAAGAGGAACAGGATGCAAAGGAGTCCGGAAGAAGCCGGAAACAGCGTGGGCAAGAAGTGATGATGTCCACGGCGAGTTTGTGAACAGATCTCCTCCTTCTGAGATCACGCTGTAATGTTGCTACGTTGTGACCAAAATGACCGAGTGTGTCTCATATATATATATATATTTTTTTAAATAATTTGCACAATTCTATCATTTACCTAGAGGCACAAACATAGATAATATCCAGCAAAGTACCCAAATCTAATGGAGTAGGTCGAGTTTTCACCACCATCTCACATTATGGTATCTTGGCTATTTCAGCAATAATGTCTGTGTTTATAAACTGACCATGTGCCAAAATGCTGGTTCGAATCTATCATCTAAATACACAGCATACCATGTGCATCATCGTGCAAAAGCCAAGTGGTGTTCAGTGGTTGGTGTTTTCCTTCCCTCCGAAACACAGAGTAGCCAGTCCTGGTTTGGGACACAGGTATAGTGGTGGGGAATGCCTTGAAAATTCCACCTGTGCATTTGCCTGGGGAAAATAACTATGTTTTTAATTGTAAAAATATACTTGCTCTTCCTCCTGAGTGGGTGGATGGAAGTGGGTAAAAACGTATCATTTCCAGCTGATATGTTTATGTAGGGAAACTCTGAAAACATTTCAAAATAAACAGTCCTAAATAGTTAGGCTAATTAAAATTTTGCTCTGAAATGTTTATCGTCCTCATTTTCACTGAACTTTTACTTGTACACATGAAAATTAGATTAAGACCATTTCGTCACTTAGAATTTGTCTTTTGTAGGAGTCACATGCTCCGGATGCAAGGTCAGGAAAAACTCAAATAGCTTCTTAAAATCTTAAGTGCAGTGAATATGTGGCAATAGAAGATTTTTAAAGAACATGACTGGAAATGGTGAGCATGTCATGTACACCTCCCTACCGCAGTGAATAGACGTGGGCTATCAGAGAGCATCGTCTTGCACCATCTGGAGTTGAACTTGAACTTCATGGGCTCTACTACGGCAACGGGCCTAGGTATTTGATGTCACGGGCCAGAGAAAAAACACAAGTAGCATTACTCGCCCATCTTTGCAGCCTCAGCACCCTGGTCCAGAGCAGCAGGTCTGGCTCTCCAGGCATCTCGCTGGATGGGTACAGGTGGTCAGAGAGGTGAGATTAATGGTCTCTCTTGCAGACAGGCTCAACTGTCGCTCGTCCCTATTTCCTGTTTCTTGGCAGTTGAAAAGGCAACATTTAGGTCTTGAAGCATTTTGGTGGATGACTAAGAGTGGCCACAAACCACTTGTAAGGCTCCTCATTTTCCCACCACTTAGATCTGGGATATGACCTGGCCTGAACGGTGCACTGTGGCAGAAGAGAGGAGGTTGTGTGCTCCAGCCCAGGGTGTTGAGGGAACCCTTCCGCTGCCACAGGGACCAGCAAAGGCTGGCTTGGGGAGGGTGGACATGTACCAGGGCAGAGCGGACGGCCAGAGCCAGGTAGACGGCAGGGCAGGGCTGCAGCACAGTGCTCTTCCTCGGCGTGGTTGAAGCTGTACTCCACTCTGGTAAATCTGTGCTCGACGAAACACTCCTTACCAGACCTCCCTACCCTCTCCATCTGCCTTCAGTGGGTGGCTTCTAGCCAGAGATTATTCACTCTTGCTTGCGAGTAAGACAAAATCCACAAAACAACTATGCTAAATGAATTCATAGAACACAAGAATTTAAATAAGTACCAAAACTTGTCTCTTTGTCTTTGATATTCTTCAGTTTTGTCACACTGTATTTAGATGGAGGATTTCATTATCGGTCCTGCGAATGCTTTCAAATCAGGTCTTTTAATTGCTCTACCTGAAGCCTTTCATGTTTCTTTCATTCTTGGAAATGGATTATTAAATTCTGCCTAGCATATGCAAAGCCTTGAATTCTGTCCCCAGCACTGCAAGAAAAAGTAAGTAAAATAAAGAGCAGCTAGGTGGTATATTAATAAAACAAGGTCACAAATAAATTCCACTTGATTGCAAGCAAGTATCTTAAAAGAAACTAAGTACAAACACTAATTAAAAACTAATGAGATCGAGGACTTGGGTGGATGGAAGATGTGAATGTTAGAGTGGACTGCCCAGAAGGAAGCGTTCATGAACACGGTGTCAGATCAACAAGTCTTCCCACAGAGCAGACAGGCGAGACTCAAAGCCAACATCCAGACAACAAGAAGGCCAAAAAGAGGGAAGACAAACGGGGGTGGGGGGCAATGAAACAATTATAACGACTGAAAATTCTTACAATTTGCATTGAGAAAAAAGCAAATGACATACAAAGAGCCCAAAGATGTGACATCTCAGTGGGGTCCAGGGAAGCTTTGAAGAGGCCCAAAGAGGGCAGCTGGGTGGCTCTGCATGAAATGAAGAGAGCGCTTCTTGCTCCTGAGAGACGCTGCTACAGTTTGAACATGCAGTGTGCCCCCAGAACCCAGGCAGAAGTTTGAACCTCAAATCTTAGTTAATGGTATTAAGAAGGCAGAAGCTTAATCTGACCATAGTGTTTAGAGGTGATTGGATTAGATTAGTCACATGGGAGGAGCCTCTGGGATTGACTCTGGTGGCTTTTTAAGGACAGGGAAAGGGACCAACAGAGCCACTGTCCCCAAACCAAGATGTGATACAGCCCAGGGGTCCTCACACAAGCCTGAGCATGCTGTGTGGACCTTGTCCCTCCAGACCTGAGGGGCAAACCTCTTTTCTTCCCAAAGTAGCCTGTCTCAGGTATTTTGTTATAGCAACTAAAATCTGACTAAAACAGACAGAAAGAAACAGGAGGGAAAGAAGTAGGGAGAGAAAGTGGTGGTGGAGTGTGGGAAGGTCTCAGACTGGCAGCAATGGGGTGAGGTGCAGACAGAAGAAATCTCCCAGTGGGCAGGCAACCAACAAACATGAATGAAGCAAAACATTTTACTCTCCTGAATGGTGGGGGGCAGGGAGAGAGTGCATGCAGAAGGAGGAGGAGGAGGGAGAACAGGAAGAGGAAAAAGGAGAAGAGAGGCAAGAGGAACAAGTAATACATGGAAGATGCTGAATGTGATATCTGGTTTCCGTGCATGGCCAGAATCAGCCTCAGTGAACTGCAGAGTCTGGGCACAGAGGTGACAAAAGGACAGAGATCCCAGAATTTAGAAGCCTCTCTAGGGAGAAGAGAATGAACTTGCTCATGTTTTGGGCCAAGCACATCTGGACAGTGGGGCCGAAGAGACTTCTTCCCAACTGGCATCTGGGACACAATCGTGTCCAGAACCCCCCATCTGCTCCAGGGGTCCCACATCTTGGGTTCTTCTTGTCCAAACCTCTGAGGAGTGTGCCCTTCGTCCTGGGCCGGCAGACCTGCCTCATTTCCATCTTCATTGGCACGTCCTGATTCCTCTCTCCCTCTGCCCAAGCCCAGCAACTTCCACAAACTCTGAGCAGAAATTCTCTGATTTGTCAGGACAGTGCCCCTCCACCAGTCACGCGGTTCCATTCCAAGTCTGCACCAATGACCCCGAGCTCCTGGGCCCTTCTGCCCATCATGACTGTCGCGGTTTAGATCTAGCAGCCCGCCGCCCCCGCCATTCTCAGGTGTGTGAAAGGATCTTGAGGTTGCTGTTCTCATCGGCAGATTCCACTGCGCCCTCTCTGCCTTGGAGCCGGCCGACCGCGAACTGAAATCCTGAGCCAAAATGAAGCTCTCTCAAGTCGGAGTGTCGCCTGTTGTACCCAGAAACAGTGTCATGGTTTCGGCCTAAATGTCCCCTCAAAGCCTCATGTGGTCACAGGTGAGGCTTTTTCAGAGATGGCTGGATCTAGAGTGTGTGATGCTGGGATTAAGGGCGTGTGGTTACTAAATCGATCCACTGATTGGTTTGGCACCGCCCTAATCCGGGCAGTCTGGATAAAATATAAGGGGCAGAAAGAAGCTACTTAGGTCCCGTCCCGTCTTGCTTGCCTCGCTGCCTTCTGCCTGTCTGCCCTGCCACCCTGCCTTGGATCCAGCTGACTGTGAACTGAAATCTCTACAATCTGTGAGCCGAGTAAACCTTTCCACCTTTAATTTTGGGTGTCCGGTATTTTGTCTCAGCAACAAAAAAAGTAACTAAGACAGATGGGAATGTAACTAAGACTGTGAGCTCAGAAAAAAGGGCACTTTGTGTAATATTTGCTTTGTTTCAAACTTTCCAGTTGGTTCTGTAGAGTTTAGTAACCACTTTGGTTTTTGCAGGCCATGCCACTTCTGTCTCAACCATTCAGTCCCATCATTTTGACACAAAAACAGACACAGACAATATGGGAACACAGGAGACCAGCTCTGTCGCGCTGACATCGCAGCACAGGGCTGGCCGCAGCTTTGCTTGCCAGCTCCTGCTCTGAACGGCCCTCATCCGAGCGCACTCCAGGCCCAGGGCAGGGAGTCCAGGGAAGGCCATGGGCAGCTGGACCAGGTGCAGCCGTCCGACCACACCGTGGCTGGCCTGGCCTCGCCTTGGGCATGGAGGGAGTCTGAGATTCTCAAAGGCAGATGTCAGCTCTAGAGCCTTGCTTTGCCGCCTGCTCCTCCCTGAGCACCCTGTCCCTCCCCTGCACCCGCACTCACTACACCATCTGGACTCCGTTTTGGTGAGCAGGAGAGTGTTCTGGGGCCATCATAACCACGTGCCACGTGCTGGTCAGCTTAGCAACCCAAGTGGATCCCTCACCATTCTAGAAGCTGCAAATCAAGATGCTCACAGCACTGGCTTCTCCTGAGGCCTTTCTCCTTGGCTTGGGGGCAGTGGCTCTGCCTGGCGCCATCACAGGGCTGTGCCACTGGGCGTATCTTTGTCTTAATCTCTTCTCAGAAGGACACCAGACATACTAGACTGGAGCACAGCCCGATGACTCAGTTTTAGTGCCATTACCTCTTTGAAGACACTATCTGTCATGGCTTGTGTCTAGCTGTCCCCCAAAGCCTCATGCAGTCATAGGCAGGGTATTTTAGGTGGTGCCATCTAGGGCACGTGGTGCTGGGATTAAGGGTGCCCCATCCTGGGTATGGGTGGCACCAATAAATAGGTTTGTAGACTGCTGCTTACTGCTTGTTGCCCGCTACCCGCCCTGCCCACCATGAACTATTGCTGCTCTGCGGTGCCCCTCTGCCAGACCGCCCCGCCTTGGAGCCAGCCAACTGAAACTCCTACAGACTGTGAGCTAAATAAACCTTTCTCCTTAACTTTGGGCGTCGGGTATTTCGTGTCAGCAACAAGAAAAGTACCTATGACAATCTCCAAACACAATCACATTCTGAGGTGTCAGGGATTCGGACACCTGACACGAATCTGGGAGGACACGTTGAACCTCTCATAGAGCCCACGTTAATTTTCATAAAGAGCATGTTTCTATAGAAGGGGGTTACCTTATATACTGAACAGTAAAACTTTCAAATTTCTCAAAGCTGCCCTTTTGATAGAAGCCTTTTTGTACCACTGCCACAATCATCTCTATTTCCCAACTAGTGTCTGGGCTTCTTCCACCTAACCAACAGCCCATTTGTCCACTCGTGTCTCACCTCCTTCCTGCTAGATTGTGGTCGCACCATACCAGTCAGGGAAAACTACACGGGCTCAGTCAATCATGAAATGCGATGAAGACCTGATAGAAACTGGGCTCGAAGCTCCGGAAGCGTCCCTGGCGGGCAGTCCTCCGTGCCTACTGTCTACACCCTGCTGAGACCATGCTTCCCAACCACACAGAGAGAGACAGCAGGGTCTCTACACCGCGTGCCCTCCTGGACCCCCTTCCTGCTGGCAGATCCCTGTCTGTACCTCTCCCCTGCAATAATCTGTCGCCACGAGCACCGCGCCTTCAGTCAGCTCCTTGTTGAGCCCAGTGGTGGTTTTAAGAACCCTGAACTTGCAAGCAGTCTGAAGCAAGGGTGAGCTTGTGTGGCGCTCTGTGGTGTGGTGTCACACTGCTCGTATTCCTCTTAGATCCAGTTCAAGGACACCTCGCCACAAGGTCTTCAAAAGAAGGCTTTGAGATGACAAGAGGGATACTGTTAGAAACAGATGCCACATCTTACCTGCCCATCTGCGGGGAGAGATGGTCCCTGGATCACCCAATCTCCTAAATTCAAAAACAGCATCATTGGCCCTGCAGCAGGCCCACATAGTGTTCTCAGCACAGTGTGAATCGCTCCTGACCCAGAGACCTGAGCTGCTTACACCAAGCATGGATAAATTAATAACTCTCTCACCTGAAAAATCAGGACAAACACACAGAAGACACAAAACTATTACCAGGAAAAAAAAAAATAAGAAAATCACTACAGATTCTAAAGGAAGGGAAAACGAGAACTAATTCTCAGTAACAGGGCCTAATAGATTCAGCAAGAAAAACAATAATCTTTTCACTAAAGATTGCTAAAGCAATTGGATAGCCATACACAAAAAATACTCTTAACCTGTACGCCATATAAAAATTAACCTAAATGTTAAGGCCCAAAACTAAAAATTATCCAGAATAAAATATAAGACACAACCATAGTAAACTGATTCAACAGAGTTCTTAAATATCATACAAAAGTATGAACCATAAGAACTCAAAGGCATCAATAATTTTAAAACTTGCTCTTCATAAGACAATGTTAAGAAAATTGAAAGGCAAGCCACATACTAGGAGAAATTATTTGAAAAACATGGACTTGTATACAGGATACATAAAGAATTTTATAACTCAAGAATAAAAACACAAATCAATTTCTTAAATGGGCATAAGAAATAAGTAGATACTTAGCTAATGAGATAGATAGAGAGCAAGTAAGTATGTGAATGGTTGTTCAATGTCATCACTTATTAAGGAATTACAAATTAAAATCTCAACAGTTCCCTACACATCCACTAAGTAGAAACAAGAAGCACCCACTAATTATTGAACAAATAAAATGAAATGCACGTAATCCTTGCCAAGACTACTACTTTGTAAGAAAAAAAGAATAAACTGTTGATACAACAGTAAATAGATTAACTTTAAAAAAAATTGTCTGCATTAAAGCAACCAGGTTCACTCCTCACTGTCACGAAAACCAGAGTATATGCCATATAACCCCACTGATACAAAATCTAGACGTTGCAAACTAATCCACGGTGACAGAAAGCAGCGCCAAGCTTGCCTGGGGCTGGGGCTGGCTGGAGGGGTGGAGGGTTCTCAAGGGTGTGAGCAAAGTCGGCGGTGGAAGGGTGTGCTCTTTATGATCTTGTTTCCACAGGTGGCAAGATGTATCAGATGGTGCACACTTCAAATAGCTGCAGTTGATCTGTGTCCATCACACCTCAGTAACACTTTTTAAAAGAGAACTGTTAGTCATTAATATCAGGTAAAAATTGAAATAGATACACGCACCACACACATAAAAAGATCATGCTGTTGGGGACAGGGACTCAAGGAGAACTCCATGTGATCTGGAAGGCAGGATGAAAGCAGGTCCAGACCAGTGGATCAGAGGAGTTCAAAGAAAGGAAGACGGAGACACAGGGTGGTCTGGGAACTAAGGAAGACCTCAGGAAAGAAGTAGTTTTCAAAAGAAGCCATGAAAGTTTCAAGCAGAATGCGAAGAAGGAAGGAATTGCTGGTAGACTGAGCTGTCGGAACAACATATAGATCTGGGAAGACTTGTGGATTGGGTTCAAACACAACGTCCCTTCCTCTGGGTACCCTGAGTTTTGCTCCGTGAATATGCGGATTTGCAGTTATGTTACTGACCGGACGTTGTATTTTACCTCCCAATGCGAGCCTATGTTTGAGCATCCTCATTCATTCATTCCCTCATTCATTCATTACACTGGTCGTTTTAAGAGCATTGAACTGTTTATGAGACTAACACTGTTGTATCTGGTTGTATATCTACAGGACGTGGGCCCCTCAGAAGGGGACTAACTCGTCCTTTCCAACCAGACATCCTTTCAAGATGGATAAAGGAACAGAGGTTCTTTGGCTCTGAAGTAACTTAGAAGTTCCTTTGAGAACTCAAAGCATTTTACTATAAAGTTTTTATGTTCTTCCAATTATATAAGAATTACATATACAAATAAATTTTTTTTTTTTGTGGTGCCGGGGATCGAACTCAGGCCCTTGTGCTTACAAGGCAAGCACTCTAATCACTGAGCTAAATCCCCAGCCCCTCAAATAAATTATTTATAAAATGCAGGAAGAAGGAAAAATCTCCTGTATTTTTGCCTCATTAAGTAACTACTGTTATTATTTGGGTGTTTACTTGTAGGATTTTAATATGCTTTTAAACTCAGTGCTAACTAAACTACATACAAATTTGTATTTCTTTTGAAGACTGTTTCTCCATTCCTAAGGGTGACTCCTGGGGTGACTAGGTTTGTGACCACTTTGCACCTGGGGGCTGACAGGTGCTCAAGCGCAGAGCCTTATCCGTGCATTGCGGCAGAAATCGCCACCCAGCACAATGAGCTAGAAGATTTTTGTTTGTTTTTCTGTGGGTGATGCATATGTTTATTTTGGTTTTACCTGACATTCTCACATAGATGATTGTTTAGATCGATAAAGGACACAAATCAACACTGTATTAGTCGCAGATAACATCCAACATTTAGGTTGTTCGATCAGAACTACATGAATGTGCTCCGTTTAGAATCTCTAATGGAGAACTGTGCATCGTCACCTGCTGTTTGGAGGCTCAGCAAGGCTTCTGAGTTCAGCTTCCTGGGACCAACTTTTGGGATGAAGAAGTTTTTCAATGGAAATGTGTGCTTTTGATGAATGCTAATCACGTGGCTCCAAATCGTCTCTAGCCGATCCACTTGCAGCTGTTATCCGAATTATTTTGTAAATGCCTAAAACAGCTGTCAACATTCTGTGAGGAAAACTCTTCAGTCAATGAATTGACAGAATGCAATACTTGGATTCTTCTGAGCAGAAGGCAAGAGGACACAGTATACATCTATTTAGCGATGTAGCCAGCTATGAAAGCGAAGGGTTGATACTGCTGTGGTGCTTTAGAGCACTGAAGAGCACTTTCATGCTTGTGGGCATGGAAAAGACATCAGAAGACAGCAGCCCTTGGGAGCGAGACCCAAACAGTCAGACAGGGTCCTGGCATGTCCTAAGGAGACAAGTGGAGCAATCTTATTTCTTATCAATAAAGAATGCTTCAAGTGGTGCACAGCACTGCTGTAAATCATAATTTAATTAAAATTTAGTACTTGTTGATGTTATTTGTTTATTGTCTCAATAAAACATTTTTTAACAGATGACATCTGGACATTTTGCTTAATTTCTCTCTCTCTCTCTTTTCTCTATAAACTTCTTTAGTAAATCTAATTGTTGAAAAGTATCAGGCTGACAGCTCAGAAAATGAGACTTTTTCCTAAGTGCTTTAGTTGGGATTGTGAATGTCCCAAAGGCCCATGTGGTAAAGGCTTGGTATCTAGGAGGGTGCTATAGGAAGGTAGTGGAACCTTTAAGAGGTAGGGCATAGGGGGAGGAAGTGAGGTCATTAGGGTGGGCCCTATAACAGGTCCCGCCCCCTTCCTCTCTCTGGTCTTCCTGGCCTGAGATGAATGGTTCTCCCTGCCATGAGCTCTCTGCCAAGTTCTCCTGCCTCACCACAGGTCCAAAGCATGGGACCAGCCAGTCCTGGAATAGACGCTTCAAAACTGAGCCAAAATGAACTCTCTCTCTTCATTAGCAAATTACCTCATGTATTTGTAAGCATGATAGAAACCTAACATTCAGGGTGTCACCAGAGAACTGCCGTGCGCTGAGGTTGGCCTTTCTGTGGTACCAGAGGGACCACATCTGAAGACGGGGCTCTGATCACATTTAACCTCAGTCTGGGCTCTGCTCCTGGGATACAGCTGCAGCCTTAAGTGGGAAAACAATCATCCAGTAGCATGGTGTTTTCTTGGATCCACACGGGTCAGAAATTTAATTGAACCCCATTTCTTTCCATCACCAAGTAGTCCCCAACTGATTCTTGAACCACCATGACCACATTAAAAATAACTCAATATTTGGCTCGCAAGAAAGGAGGAAACCCTTGCCCATTCTGATTTTCATGTAACTATGTCCCTGCACGGACAGTGATAACTTGTCGCACTTTGGTAACCAAAGGACACGATTGGGACACATCAGGTTGGGAAGGTCTGCCTGGTTAAGTCTTCTGGCAAAGCATACACACTCTGCAAGTTTGGAACTGCTACAGACAACCAAACTTGGAGACTTGTTCCGCTGGGGCTGTTCGCTAGTGGATGGGACACCTGTCATCACTGGATGATGTTCCAGGGCAACTTTTAAAAGTACACAAAATAACCTTCTAACTTTCAAATAGGGTTAAAAATAGAAAACCCTCATCCAGGTGTGATAGCACACCCCGCGTCACCCTGGCGCTCTGTCAGGTTGAGGCAGGAGGGTCCCTGCCGCCAAAAGCACCCATGTTGGGAGAATCTGTCTGATGGGACCATTCTGGAAGTCATTTGGGATCCATGGAGAGCTTGGACCATGCATTGCAGTTCATTTTGGGTCAGTGCCTGGCATGGTAGCAGCTCTGCATGCTGGGCCTCTGGCTCCCAGGAAACAGCGGGAGCAGCACGGACCGTGTCCTCCAAATGGCAGAGCTCTGCACTTGCCTGTCATTTGTGTCCTGGTCTCAGAGGTGCAGATGCAGGCTCGTAGCCGTGTGGCCCTTCCCTGTGCCACATCAGACCCCTTCTCCTCTGGCTACAGTGAGTTCTAGGAAACTTACGGGGGCCAGTGACTTTTTAATTGCTCTTGTTTTGTCCTCCCTCACTGTCCTTTTCTCAGTTTTGTTAGTTTTGGACCATATATCAAAGACTAAGACATTCAAAAAGTAACCACACATTATGGCTTACACCTACATGTGCCAGCTGGGCCTCATGCACTCATGGTGGGGGGAGGTGTGAAGGGTATGGGACCACAGGGGCCTGATACTCACGGGTGGACTAGTCTACCAATAAGTTCACAGCTAAACGCGATGTTGGGAGGCGTAGCTTGGTTGGAAGAGCCGGGTCACTGGAAGTGTGACCTTGAAGGGTTTGTCTCCCTCCACTGCTCCCCGCTTCACTCTCTCTGCTTCCTGTCCACCATGCTGTGAGCAGCTGTCCTCTGCCAGTCCCCTCTGCCAAGCTGACCTCCCTTACAGCCAGACAACCGTGGACTGAAAGCTCTACAAACTGCAAGCCAAAATAAACTTCTCCTCATTTAAGGTGCAGATTTCAGTACTGTGTCTCAGTGATGAGCAAAGTGACTAATCACATATAGGAGGGAAGTTAGAAAGTGCCTCTTCCTACCCAGGAGAGGCACAGCTCAAAGGAGACCTGTGATGACCTCAGGTTTCCACCTCAGGCTGGTTCTTGGCACAGAGGTAGCCACATCATAAAAAGTAGAAACAAAAACAATCACCAGCAGACCCTGAGGAAAGAAAAGAACCTGACCTCCAGGGCCACTGTATTATCAGATTCAAGTGTCTAGTTCGCAACCAAAAAAGAAATCGGGAAAGTATGCAATGAAACATAAAAGAATGGACCATTACAAAGAAAAACCAACAGAAACTACCCCTAGATAAACCAGATGATGGACCTGTTAGACGAAGACTTTAAGCCACTGTTCCAAAGATGCTCAAAGTACTAAAGGAAGAAGTGGAGAAAGTCAAGAAAACGATGAGTGAACATCATGAAAATAACTATAAAGAGAAAGACTCACGGGAGCGGCAAGGCAGGAGCAACTCTAATGAGTCTATCAGCAGATTTCTCATCAGAAACATTGAAGGCCGGAGGGCAGTGGACTGCTAAGTCCTGAAAGAAAGGACCTAGCAGAACACTGTGTCCAGCAGAACTGTCCTCCACAGTGAGGGAGAAATGAAGGCACACCCCAATAAGGGCTGTCATCAAGAAACCAAGTAATAACGAATGCTGATGAGGCTGCAGGCACGTGGTGGGGAAGGAACTCTTCCACATCGTTGATGGTGGTATAAACTAGCACAGCCACTGTAGAAATCAGTATGGGAATTCCTGAAAAAACTAAAACTAGAAACTCCCTCCAACACAGCTATTTCCCTTCTAGGAATCTTCCTGAAAGAGCTGAAGGCATCATATTACAGTGATCTTTCAATACTCATGTTTATAGCAGCACAATTCATAATAGATAAACTTTGAAAGTGGCCTATATGTCCATCAGCAGATGAATGGATAAAGAAAATGTGTCCACCCACTAGGGAGTACTACTCTGCCATAAAGAAGGGTAAACATGAGTCATCTGCGGAAAGAGATGTACCAAGAATTAAGACATGTTATGTACGCGCCCCGATGCCCCACATTCAATGTTACTGTTATGTATCATAAACATGGACTAATAAAAAATAAAGGAAAAAAGAAGCTGCAGGTGTTGAACCAGTGGGCCTGTGTGTGGGAACTGCTGAGTGCCCTTGTTGGGTGGAACAGAGACCAGACAGCAACCAAAAGCACCCAAAGAACTCGTGTAGAGCTCTTGGTAAAGATTAGGACATGGGCGTTTATCAGTGTTACTGTAACACTGGCTTGTAACTAATACCTTTTGTTCCTACATGATTTGAGACTAATACATTTTTTTAAAAATCAATTGAAAAGTTGGTATTATTATAATTAGTTTGTACCACCACATTTGTTTTCTATCTAACTTAGGAGTCTAATGCACAAAAGCACGATTATTAGTTTATGTTTTGGATACACAATATGAAAAGATGTAATTTAACACCATCAATCATTGAAAGGGGAAGTGGGCTGTTAAAAGAGGAGTTATATTTGTCACCAAAGTTAGGTGGTATGAATTCAAGTTAGAGTAAGATAACTTCAGGATATTCCATCATCGCCACAGTAACTGCAAGAAAATATTTGTAGAATACACACAAAAGGAAAGGAGAAGAGAATTAAATTATTTAACTGCAAAAATTCCAACTAGATAAAAAAGACAAAAATGTAAGAAATGGACAAATAACTGTAAGGCTTATAGAAAAGAAAGAGCAAAATGACTGAAGTCCCTCTTGACTGGTCCCGAATTTGAATGTCAGCAGATTCAATTCTCCAACCAAAAGTCAGAGACCATCATAGTGCACAAAAATAAAAAGATCCACAATGCGCTATCTCCAAAACACTCATGTTAGATTTAGAAACACAAATCAGGTGAGAGTGAAAGATTGGGTAAGTATCTTCCAAGCAAATAGCAGCCACGTCCCGTCATTATGCATGCTAACTAAAGCACAGAAGCCACCTATGTGATGAATCGCTGGAGAAGCAAAGTGTGACCCACCTGTAGTGGAGGGTTACTCAGCTCAAAAAGGAAGGACCTCACGGCATGAGCCGTGGTTGAACACTGAGGACGTCACACCAAGCAAAATAAGCCAGTCACAAAAGACAAACACTGACTAATTCTATTTATGTGAGATAACAAAGGTAGTCAAATTCAGAGACAGAAAGTTGAAGCATGGTTATCAGGGGTTTCTGGGAGAGGGAAGATGGAGTGCTACTATTCAAATATCCATAGATTCAGTTTTGCGAGACAAAAGAATTCTAGATTTAGAGGGTGGTGATGGTTGCACGAAAATATGAACGCACATGATAGTGCTAACCTGTGCCCCCCCAAAATAGTGAAAACAGAATTATCTCTTAAGTTTAATGTGGTAAATCTTAGGATATGTGTATTTCAATTTAAAGAAAAAGAAAGAGGGGGAGGAGGAAGAGGGGGAGGAGGAGGAGGGGGAGGAAAGGAGACACCACTATCAAGGTTAGAGAGAAAATGTCTGCATGCAGAAGACACTAAGCCAATCAAGGAAAATGTCAAGGAAAGGATAGAAGGGATTTCTCCGCCAACTGTTCTAAATCCTTATTTATCACTCTTATTCTAAATTTGGAGAATAAACTTGTTCCCCATAGCCAAAGGAATATTTCTTGAAATCTGTGTACTAATACTTACAGCAAATTAGTATTTTTAGTGATGATATTTTTTCAAAAACTACTAAAGGATTTTCTCATATTATTAAAGATTTTTAGAGTCTCTCTCCCTCTCTCAAGAAATTAAGAACATTTAGGAAATTTGAGAGAATTCTGTTTTCACTATTAACCTAGCTGGATAACATTTTATTTTCTCCTCAAAGTATTTAACTGTCATTGTATTTAATGCCACCTTGATGTTAACACTTTTCCATTGTTAACATGTGTTCTGAGCAGTTAAAATACGAGAGCCTCTACCTCCCAATTTCACATCACTTCTGGTATGCTTAAAATCTAAGTAGGTTGTTCTGGGAATCAAATAAAGTAAAATATGTTTGTAAAATGCTTTGAAAATCATAGGTTATTGAATAAATATATGGTAAAAATTTTGTTGTAGGTATAGTTTATAAATCTAATTTTGAAAAAACATTAAGTGAAAATTTGTAAAATAAAAGGTAGCATTGTCTATAGTATGCAGTAAACTCATTTTAATCAATTCCTAAAGGTGCTGAACTTTTCATACTTCAATTAAGTAATCATTACAATAATTCATTTATAGAAATACACAGAACCTGGGTGTATGTTCAAAACAAAATGAAGTTTATATAGACGCCTAAACAGAAAATGAAACACCAATACTTATTTTTAGGAATAAATAGAAAAACCTGCAGAAGGAACGGGAAAAAGGAAAACGCGTTTGCCACGTAACTTGCAGTTGTCCTGCTTGCCTTTGTTCCACACAACAGAAACAGCCACATCAAGGAAAGCTGTTCGGCAAACGCTTGTGATGATCATTAGTATGATCACTCACGTTGTATTTCCCGCACTTCGAGAACTTAGAAGGTGTTTTCTGCAGGGTTAAAAATCTTTAATGCTACTTATTTGGGCCATAAAAAGAGATGGAGGAATGAGGTGTAGCTCGGTGGTGGAGTGGTTGCCTGGCAAGGGCTTGGGTTAGATCCTCAGCAATACACACAACACACACACACACACACACACACACACACACACACACACACTCGTGTGCGGGCGAGAGGGAGAGAGAGAGAAAGAGAGAGAGAGATGGATTCATTAAATGACCACACATTTGGCCTGTGCTGAGTTAACTAAGCATCAAGATCTATTTAGTTGCCAGCCTAAGTAGAAGATGTACACAAATGTTTTCACACATTCTCAGTTTAGGAAAAGAAAATCAAGCAACAAAATTATAAAACATATTATCTGTATGACATAAAAATTTGGAAATAGTCAATATATGAAGGTTAGCCACTGAAAGATGGTGAAGATAGGAGAAAAAGATAATTTACATTTTACGTAATCACTCACTTGATCAAGTGTTTATTGATTGCCTACTGTGTGCTGGGCACAGTCTCCAGCCAGGGACACTATGTAACAAAGCAGACAAGGAGCTTGCCCCAAGGGATTTTCAAAGGACCTCAAGTTCTTCTCCCCAGACCATCTAGCAGAAGCTTAAACAACATCTCCATTATGCGTTTTTTGCAAAAACAATGGATTAGCATCCTTGACATCATCTCAATTTCCAGCCTTTATTGAACCTTTATGCTCCAGGTTCTAGGTCCTGGATACTGCTTGGAAAACTGTCAGTAACAGGGCATTGGGCAAGGCAGTTTAAAAAAATCACTTCCCTCCTACACTGCTAAGATGAAAAATTAGAATTCTAGACACGACTCAGTTCCTGCCAACTTGAGCTTGAACATAAGTCAAGTGAGCTTCAGAGTGGCAGGGCGGAGACGAGGCAGCTGCTCGGCCAGGGCTGTTCACGGCAGAGCCCATGACATGGCAGGGACTGGAAGGTGTTCTCAAAGTTCACCTGTGGCTGATCACTTCCTTTTCAACGGCTTGTGCAAACTAATGGGTTGTGAGCCAATTTATACCTGCTAATAAATTTCTTCCTACTGGAACCAGTTAGCATTGTTTCTGTTGCCTATAACTGACCACACAAACTAATACATTGTTGTTAACCCAATGTTAATAACAGGACACATGTTTATCTACATCTATTATATATATTAAAATCTAGAAGTAATGCTAATTCATACTATTAGTTTTATCTTCTCTGCTACAAACTGCATGAGTTCCTTGCATTTCAAAATTGTATTTTTTACTTTGACAATGTAAAGAAATACATCATGTTGATAGGATAAGAAGTTACAAAGAATATAAATATTTGGCAAGTATATCCCCTAAGATCATTGTGTATATCTAAAGTGTGTTGGGTATATAATTAGAATGGCAAGAAAACATGGGTTTTTCATATAAGCATGAATATTCTAAGTTTTGCAGGTCAGTAGGACTGCGACTTTAATAGCTTGGTTAGAAAAGTGAAATGCATATTTAAGGAAATCTATATTTCCTAAGATAAAATGTTCTTTTGACTCTAAAATCAAAATAACATCATGCAGGTGTTTACAATTTAATCACAGCAAACTAGTCATAAAGAGATTTGAGATAGTTTAAACACATGTTAGGTGGTGATGTGCTCATCGAAATTGGACACAATTGCAGATATCAGACATGATACTTGATTTTGGAAAACACTTGGGAAAATGGGCCAGGAAGGTTCCTCCAGTGGAAATAGGAAAGGTGGCATGCAAATGCTGAAGAGTTTTTAAGGATACTGGAGAATAATTTTTAATCACATGATTTGATAAATTGAGACAGAAAATTCTACTTTGTAGGTATTATAAAATGGGGTGGGTTAATTTCTTTCATTGAGCATAGGAGTACCTTTGCCAAGAGTAAAGAAATGAAGAAATATGGTTTCTATATTTTGATTTGCAACTCTATAAAATGTTTAGAAAATAAAACCATCTTGATCCATTTGAGCATATGCAGTATTTTGCTTTTTGATTTCTTAAATCATTTTGCAATTTTTTCATGACCGTCACAGCCTTTCTAGAACTAGCTTATTTGTGTATCTTTCCCCCTCTGTAGCTGTCAGCCTCTGTGAGGCATGCATCTATCATCTTGTAAAACCTGTATTAACGGATACTAGTTGGTATAGATAAAATACACTGCATAGATTCAACTTTTACTTTCACTCCTAAAAATACCAAATTCAACACTCCTGCCAGGCTGCCAAGTCAGTGGGGATGTTGGGGGGGCGTTCCATGTCTCCAAATCCTAGTTGTCCTTTCTGGAAGAATCCTTTGGGTCCTACAGCCTTAGCATTTGTAGCCTCTGCTGCGTAAGAAAGATCTGAGCAGCTGTAGAGTCCACATCTGCACCAAGAAGCACTTACCAAATTCGCATGTGTAGCCCTAATGGTAGGGAAGTCAGACGGAAGTAACTATAAGTAGAAAGGAGAGGAGGAAAGTCATCATTTTAAAATTGTGTTTTTTAGAAAACTGTAGCTTCAGGACACAAGCAAAGGTACCCAAGGTTACAATGCCTTTTGTCCCTTCCAGGAAACCTACTCCAAAATTTTCTTTTTTTTTTTTTTTTGTGGTGCCGGGGATCGAACTCAGGCCCTTGTCCTTGCAAGGCAAGCACTCTAATCACTGAGCTAAATCCCCAGCCCCCTACTCCAAAATTTTCTAAGTGTCTTAAAGTTACAATAAGGCTTTAAATTGGGCCCAGGGCTGAGCTTCTGATTTTTTTTTCCCTTTACAGTTCCAAAGATCTCCACCCTCAAGGAACAAGTTACTAATCAGGCGCCGTATCTCTAAACTTCAAGCACATGCAAATGGTCAGCATCCTAAGGTAGCCCGCTACCAGGTAACCTGGCAGACACTAGGAGTACACATCCCAGCCCAAAGGACAGCTCTGGCCCCAGACCACGGTGCATCTCCCCTGCGAAGGCCGCTCTTCCTTCCGAGTGTGTACCTCTTTCTGCCTCACAGAGCTCCTTAGGCCTCTACTGTTGAGTCCCAAAATTCCTTCCTGAGATGGAAGTTGGTGAACCTCTCTAGGGATGAAGGGGGGTTGAAATCTCCCTCTCCTCTTTGGGAGGACTTCCTTAGACCCTGTTCAATGGCAGTAGGTGACACAGAAGGCAAGGCTGGAGCGTGAACTCAAGAGCAGCCCGATGGGGGCCACCAAGGTGGGGGCGTGGTCCAAGTGACGTAATCAGCCAAGTGCGTCTGTGTATTAATTACACACACATCGTGAAGCACTGGGCGGGCCAAAGAAAATACACCCACGGGGCCAGGTTCTGACCTCTGGGAAACAACCTAGATAGATGTGAGCTCGTCTTTTTCTAGAAGGAACAGGGTGGGGACACAGGTGAGAGCCGTGTGCTAAAGATGCCCCGGTCCCTGAAAGGGATGGGACCAGGGAGCAGAGGCACAGAGCCAGACCCGCGTGGAGCGGACTGGTGCTGACAGCACAAAGGCCACGTCGTGCCCAGAGGAACGTCTCTTGTCACTCGCCCCCCCTCCCCTGCCTCGTGATCTTCAGCGGGTTGTTTAACATTTCCATATCTCAGCTTCCCCATGAGTGATGACAGGATGCTGTAGTACCATCCTCAGGGGTCAGTGTTGTGTCTAAAGGAGATAAAACCTTCAAGGTGCTGAGAAGAGTGCTCAGTGCCATGTGGTATTACGCGGTGCTCTTTGCAGCTTCTGAAGTTATACATAACTTAGGTGCATGGTGTGCACGTGCACACATAACCATGGTAGTCCTCTTTTATACCAATTTCTTAGAATTGTCTCCATGGCCCATCTAAGTCCCCACCCTGCACTCACCTTTGCTGCCTGAAAACGTGTGGGATGTAAATGACGCTTGTGCGCATTTCTTGGTTTCCGGGTTTGGATCGCAGTCCTTTACTTCTTTGCATTTTTCCCCTCTGCTTCGACTTCTTCGAAATACCGCAGTGTAAAGGCCCTTCCTGTATGTGTCCTCGGATAAGCTTTCTTGTGCCTCAAGAAGTTTCACTCGGGTTCTAGTTTTCTGGAATTTGGTTATTAAGTGTGTATTTATTTTCATCATACTCTTAGTGATTTTATTGATTTCAATTTTATTTTCTGTTTATATTCTTTTTTTTTTAAATTCTGAAGGTCTACTATCCTGACTACATGCGGTCTATACTCTTGGCCGTTTAGCACTCTTTTTCTAGATTGTCTTTTCCTTCACCCATAATCCACCCAGAGGAATCTTGTGTCAAGTCCAAGAAAGAAGCACCCATCAGGGCTGAAGTATAGCTCGGCAGTAGGATGCTTGAGGGGTTTGCACAAGGCCCTGGGTTCGGTCCCCACCCTCACATACACAAGAAAAGACAAGATAAGAAAAAGATGCTGTAGAACATTTTTGCTCACTATTATTTCAAGTAGAGGAATCACTTTGAATCCCATTAACCTACTGCAGTAACCGATTTCACTGTCTACATGCACTTTTTATTATTTATTTATTTACTCTGTGTGTGTGTGTGTGTGTGTGTGTGTGTGTGTGTGTGTGTGAGTGTGCTGGGGATCGAACTCAGGGCCTTGTGCATGCGAGGCAAGCACTCTAACCACTCAGCTAAGTCCCTGGCCCCTACATGCACTTTTTAAAGATGTCAAAATCTATGCACAGAAATTGCAAACACAGCGAAGGAAGAGCTGGCCCTGCACACAGTGCGCCTGAACCTGCGCCTGTGGGAGATATTTTCAACGCACAGCAAATGGTGTGCTTGATCCACCTTCATGTTCCATGTAAATCTGTTTTATTTTTGATAACTTTGCCCGGAGAAATGATGCTTGAAGCATCACAGCAGCGGTGACTGGCAGCTCCCTAAGTGTGTTGTCTCCTTCGCGGCAAACATAATTGACAGCTCCCAGGTGAGGGGCAGATGTGGAAGAATTCGGTCTACACTGAGCACAGTGAAGAAAAGAATCAAAGAAGATACTTGTTCTGTTTGTTCTTTATTAAAATTCAATTAATAGGGTAAAATGCACGCATCTCAGAAGAATAGATTTACTTCTAGACACAGACCGACTTTGCTTAAATGGCTATAGAAGCTTGATATACAGCAATTATATACTGAAACTAGCTCCTAAATATTTTGCCACTTCAGCGAGTTTTACATTGCTCATTTCTTACCCCACATGTACTACTTATCTACCTAGGAATTGTCTTGATAACTAGAGACTTTTCAAGTTGTAGAATTAAATATCACCTAAATTTTCTTTTCTGGGCACCTGCCTGTGTGGATTAAGTTAAAAATCTGATTACATTAAAAAGAAACAAACCTGAAATTGCATTTTTAAGTGTATAAGGTGTGATTAAACTATAGGGCGAATGTTTGAATCACAAATTGACTACAATAATGACACATTGCCATTAAGCCCCCTCCAAAGCCTCCCCTGTGGTCGAACGCACTTATCCCATCATTTCTGCCACTTTCTGAAGCAGCTCTGGAGTCCTCTTTCACGAGCATCTTTAGGAGCTACAATCAAAACCACAGTGAACGCTGCTGCCAAGTGCCATCCGATGGAAAGGCAGCCTTCTAAAAATATTACAGCATAGCCTCATCCACCTTATCCACCAGATCTGGCACCACGTGAGTTCCGCGCCTTCTCTCAAGTCAAAATAACCATGAAAGCTAAATGTTTTGAATCAGTTAAGGACATCAAGGCAGCCAAGAAAGCACAAAGACACTCAGGAAAGACGACTTCTAGAACTGCTGCAGAAAGTGGCAAGAACAATTTGCTAAGTGTTTTCAAAGTGAGGGGGAGAATTTAGAGGGGGAATAACGATCATGTGTCTTTTACTGTAATGATTTTTTTTAATTTAAGCATTCACCATATTCTTAAATCTCACCTCATATAACCAAAACAATTGAAAGTGGAGACCTGAGCAGATATTTAGACACCCACTTCCACAGCAGAGTTATTCACAACACACAAAAGGTGGAAACAGCCCAAGTGCACACAATGGATGAATGGATGAACCACATGTGGTCCATGCATACAATGGAATATAATTCAGCCTTTAAAAAGGAATTCTGACCCACACTACAACATACAGGGACCCTGAGAACATAGTGCTAAATAACACAGCCATAAAAAGACAAATGCTGTGTGATTCCATTGGCATAAGGCCCCTAAAAGTCAAGTAGACACAGACAGAAAGTAGAGTGGTGGTTTCCAGGGGTTGTGTGCACGCGCGTGTGTGTGTATGTGTGAGTGTGTGTTGTGTGTGTTGTGGGGATTAGTGTGCAATGGGTACAAAGTTTCCATGAGGGAAGATAAAAAGAGTTCTGGACAGAGGTGGAGGTAATGGTTACACAACAATGAGAATGCATTCAATGCCTCTTAAAACGGTTACAGTGGCAAAGCTTTTATTATATATTTTCACCACAGTAATGGTAATACAAATGATGATAAAGATGTAGAGGAACTTATCAGATGAACAAGATGGAAAATGGGAAAAAGGCATTGCTGGTAGAGCAAGTGTAATAAGATATTGTAAGCAAGAAAGAAGAAAGGAAGGAGAAAGAAAGAAAGAAGGTGATAAAGAAAGGAGACAAAGAAAGAAAGAGCATCCTGGGTTGTTTGGAGGACTTTATGGCGAGCCTTGGGCCCAGATCCAACAGGTCTAGGTGTGACCCAAGGATTTGCATTTTTGGCAGTTCCCAGGTTTATGAGTTCTTTTTAAAGTAACAATATTGTAGTAATGTAATCCATATGAATTACCTCATGTGTTATGTGAGTTCTGGTTCGGTACCTCCTAAGGTGAAAGTCTAGATGTGGCGGGAGGCTGCAGGGCTAGGAAGGCCTGGCTGGAGGATGCGGGGCCCAGCTTCTAGCAATTGATGGGGTTCCGGTGTGGTGTCCTCTCTGGAGGCTGTGTGGGGACTGACATCCAGCTCTCCCAGAAAGGGCCTCGCAGGGGAGAAGAGTCAGCAGGAAGCCCCAGCTCCTTCTGTGACTAAAATCCAAGCTTGTCCGTGAAGACTTCCAGTCCATTCTATTCCTATGCAGGTTATTCCAATCCAGTTTACGCTCAAAGCAGAGCTTCTCCCTTTGAAGGAAGGCCTGTCCAAATTCCACTGGGCATTGTAAAACCAGTACAGTAGTGGCATCCACGGGACTACGCTAACAAAGAACTATGAACCAAGTGGCACCCCTGAGCCCGCCTCCCGGCGGTATTTACTATCCCGAACCTTGTGCTTACCACTCTCTTGTTTTTCTTTGTGGTTTTACCACCCTGGGCATCAAACCCTTAAGCAGCGTCTTGCTCGGTTTGGCCTGTTTTTGAACTTTACGCTGTGCAGTTGCACCAAGTGTATGCACGTGTGCTGTCTTTTGGTCCCCTGGGTGAACCTCACACGTCTTCATATATGTATTGTGGTTCCTGTGTCGTGATCACTGTGTAGTTCTCCTTTACCCACCCTTCTGCCAGTAGAGAGGTTAACTCCTTTACATAAAACGTGTTGCTGTGAACATTCTTATACATGTCTCCTGCCGCTGTGTACACGAATTTCTGCGGGGTGTATATACTTAGAAATGCAACTGATCGATTTTTGAATGTTTTTGCCTTAACTTTAGCAGGTCACTGATTAGTTGGTTCATTGCATGAGCGTTGTGTTAATTTACACTCCTACCAACACCATCTAACATTTCCTCCTACCTCTCATCTCAACAACACTTGTTAGTCCAATATTTTAACTCTCTTGATGTTTACCAATCAACGTTAAAACTGAAACTCACCTTATGCATGACTCTATCATACTGGACTTTCAGTACCTGACTGATGGTTGTGACATAATAGATGCTCAATAAAGGAGAGAAAAATAAAGGGAATCAAAGTTTCAGTCATTTGGTAAACGACACCTTTTTGATATTTTTAACGTTTTATCGGCACATTCCAAATTACACCCCCAGCGTCAACCTATAGTACTGTATTTGTCCCCAGACTCAAAGGGTATACAGGAAATGTAATGAGTAGTACAAGTGTTGCCCCCGGAGGTGGGAAATGTACTACATTCATTTTACTGAATTCTAATAGAAGATTGTGACTTGGATTTTAAAAATAATAATAAAAGAAAAATTCTCCACAACCTTTAATGCTAGCATCAGTACATAGTTTGTATGTTTCAACATAAACTGTTTTTAATGATATAAATTCTGCGCCCATATATTTGATTGTTTTCTATTTAGATAAATTTCCACTAGTAACATTTTATTTTTTAAAATTCTGCGATATGTACGAGCCGATATTTAAGGCATCTATTTTAGAGAGCTATAAAGTCTTGGTTCTCAAATGCTAGTTCATGGGCCTCTGCCCATTTCCGGTGAAATTTTCACTCGTTTAAACGAAAACAACTGGGTGAGCTTCTCGTGCAACTAAATGCATCCCATTTAAAACATTGGTATTTATTCTGAAATTACGCTCTTACTTTTTTCATGTTAAAATGCTGTTTTGTAAGATGATGTTACACTCGGCATGTTTGCTCGACCATTCTGCATGATCTCAGATTTTCTGTGTGTTTTATTTTACTGATTCCTCTGGTTTGGATCCCTCAAGAGGGGCTTCCTGGATGCGACTCAATAGGAAGCACCAGGGCTCGGGGCGGCGCGGGTCCCTAGCCTGGAGTGACCCGGGTGACAGTCTCCACTCGGACCCCGGGCAGCGTGAGCAGTCAGGGCGAGGGCAATCCCAGCGTGGGAGCGCAGGCGCTCAGCGATGGCAGGCCGGGCCCACCCGAGGCGAGCGAGGGCTGAGGGGGCTGAGGGTGCGGAGGGAGGGAGACGGGGTTGGCAGGCCCCGGCCACCAGCCAAGGTTCAGAGAGCCGCAGCAGGCGGTGTCGCAATGGGCAAGGAAGGAAGGGCTGGCTAGAGAGCCCCGGAGACAGCAAGGCGCTGGATCCCAGCGCGGCAGAAAGGCGAGTGCGCATGCCCGCCACGCCTCCTGCTCCGGTCGACCCCGCCCAGGGGTGGAGCCGGATCGCCCCGTAGCCAATCATCGGCGGGCAGCGCCAGGCCTCGGGATACGCCTCCTACTCCTCCCGACAGCCTCGGGCGCAAGGCGCGCATCGGCGCCTGCGCAGTGTCGGCCCCGCCCCCGCCCATCCGGGTCTCCCGCGGGGAACATGGCGGCCCCCTGTGTGTCCAGTGGCGCGGCCCTTTGCTGCCGGATTTTCCTCGGGGGTCGGGTCCTCCTCGCTCGGAGTCAAGGGCCATGGACAAGTTCGGCGGCCGGCTTGCAGGCAGGTGCGGGACGCCAGGTAAGAACTGGGGGCCATGGTCGTGGAGCTCGCGAAGCCGCCTTCCCAGGGCTCGCGCGCGCAGCCAGGGGCCCGAGGCGGGGCCGAGGTCTGAGGTCTGAGGCCGGGCGCGGAGCGGGCCTTCGGGCGGCCGCCCGTCTGGGCCGCCGCTGGTTTCGGGGGGTGGCGAGGCCGAGCGACCTCTCCCGACCGGGTGCCTGGGTGTGGGGTGGGCTCCGGGGCTGGGCGGGAAGCGGAGACTCGATGGGCGTGGCTTGCCCACCTCGGGGAATACCGACCCCTGAAAGAGTCGATTCGCGAGGCGGCCGAAAGGTGAGCACCCAGCGGAGCAAGTCGCAAGTCTGCCTTCCCGAGGGGTGGTGCGTGGGTGCCCCGCATAAAGAAGCATGGTAGTCCGAGGCACGGGAAAGGCGAAGTGACGGATGGCCTGGTTATGCTTAACCAACTTCGTGACTTTCCTGGACCCAGGTTCAGGAAGTGGCAGTATTAGCTTGCTCCAAAGGTGTAGTTTTGGCCTCTGACCTTAAAAGCTAGGTCACTCATCAGACATTTGCACGGGCCCAAGGGAAGGGGGTGGTTTCAACCAATGAGTTACCGCCAAGGTCCCGAAAACAGGTTAGACCGTGTGGCAGAGATGTCACCTAGCAAACCAACGTGAATCCTTTGGTTAGGTACGTGACCTCTATAGTTGGTGAGCAAAGCAAGTTGCTAAAAAACAAGTGAAGCTGGAGGGTTCAGTCAGGTGTCCTCTTGGTTTCTCTGGTGACACGTGGAGCTAGAAAGTTTGGCAGGAGAGTCTGCTTTGCTATGTGAAGGTACTTTAATTTTTTTTTTTAACTTGTCATAAATGAAAATAGTGTGCCAATGTGAGCACTTGACAGTTCCCTTTCCTGGAGTGCTACAAAGTTGCTCATGAATTCTTTCATTTTCTATCAGTATCACTTAATATACAAATGCTAATTCAGCTTTCTCTATATTTCTGATTTTTACCATATGAAAAACAGACTAATTTTGAAAAATATTGATACAAAATATTGGTAGGATAGCTTCTTACTTTTTAGTTTTCCACTAACCGCTTTCTTGATGACACATCCTTCCAGTTTTACCCAACCAACATGCCTTTGTTGATTTGGACCATATGCCAGAGAAGAATGATGGGTGACATATTTTGGTTTCATGTAAGCACGTTCCTATCTCTGCCTAAAGTATCTTTTCTTTTCATCTCTCATGGACTTGTGGAGGTTATAACATTCTGTATGTATCCCAGCCTCCCTTCAGTTTACAGCGATATCTTAATAAATGTCTAAAAAATGGAAAAAGTGGTTTGAATAAATTAAAATTAAGTTGCATTTGTATTAGATACTTTATACAGCTCTATAAATTTCTTCTGCCCACTCCCAGGTAATTTGTTTGTGTGCATGTGTGTGTGTGAGTGTGGGTGTATTTTCCCAGTTTATTAGTGGAAAAGAAAACCCCTTTGGCAGATAAGTTGCTCCCTTTGAGGTCTTATCCTGTCCTTATAAGGATAGAATCTAATGTTCCTCCTTGCTTGAATACGAAAATACCTCTACATTAAAATCTGTGTTTTCCTTATGGAGCGATTTATAAATTTCTCATTTAAAGAGAGACAGATGTGGGCTGGGGATTTAGCTCAGCAGTTAAAGTGCTAGCCTTGCAAGCACAAGGACCAGAGTTCAATCCCCAGCACAAAAAAAAAAAAAAAAAAAAGAAAAAGAAAAAGAAGAGAGACAGATGCTACCACCATCTCCACCACTTTTTCTTGTAGAACAAGGTAAGCAAACTTTGTTGTATTGTGCTTTGTTATTGTGGTTAGGATGGTGACTGCATTAGTTGTTCATTGTTGCATAATAAGTTACCCAAAAACCTGGCAGCTTAAAACTGCAGACCTTGTTGTCTCCCAGTTTCCGGGGAGAGGGGCGGAGGTTGTACATGGCGCACACCGGGAGCCCCTCTATCAGAGCAGAGGCAGGAGGAGGAGGAGTGAGCTTGGGAGCCCAGGAATTCCAGACCAGCCTGGGCAGTAGGGCAAGACCCTGTCTCAAAACCTCAAACGCTTGTAAAAAGTTCTGTGTGTGGGCGTGTGTGTGTATGTGTGGTGTGTGTTCCCATGTGTGTACTTGCCACACCTGTTCTGTTCATCTTTTCACCAAACAGGATTAGGAGTTTAAAGAATACATCATCCTTCCTGTGTTTCAAGGTTCCTTGTCTCGTTACGGCAACTCTCATTTTAGCACCACTCAGTTCTGCCTCATAATTATTTCTCTTAAAACCTAGTACAGGGCCTGGCTCACAGAAGTTGCTCAAATTTGTTAAATAAATTGTAAAATAGTTTATTTTTTAGAATTCTATTAAGAAAAACATCAAGCATGTACAAAAATAGAATATAATGAATTCTGAGTATCTGTCGGTCAACATCAACAGTTACTGCTTTGTCAGGCCTGTTTCCTCTCTCCACCTTTGCCGAGACAGTCATTATAAACTCAAGACTTTTTTTATTTTACTTGTACTTGAATACACATGTCTAACAGTTATTCTTTTTAAAGCATAGCTTCCTTGCTACTGCTACCATGTGTAACAGAACGAATAATAATTCAGTATCAGCTGTTACCCATTCACAGTTCAAATGTCCCTTATTGTCCAAACAGTTACTTTTTATAGTTGGCTCATTTCAGTCATGATTCAAGCAAAGTCCATTTGTTTTATTTGATAAGTGAATTAAGTCTTAATTTCTAAGTTTGCAAATGACTGTAAGTGGTGACTTTTCCACTATGTAGTGAATTTCCTGGTTTGTTAACCTGGCGTGTTTCCCCTCAAGACAGCACCCCATTTCCTCTGGAGAAAATTGTTCTTTCCCATTGCATATTCCACAAGAGCTACAATCTGTGCCCCTCGCCCAGCTATCCCCTGAGACTGTCTCTCCTTGAGATCCAGAGCTTGGGGACGAGGCAGGTGGAGCCCATCTCACCTGAACAGCCGCTCTGGCTGCACTGCACCTGCTTAGCTCGCTGGGCTTCTGGTTCTTCAGCTGCTAGAGTCCTCACATCTGGTCTGCTTTCATGGGCTCCTAACAACAGCCTTCCAATGCAGGTAAACCCAAAGCAGTTTATGTGGCTTGCATTTAGGGGCCTCTGACCGACACAAGTGCAAGTCTGTTCAGAAGAGTCACTGTAATCACTCTCAGAGTCTTTATGTTGCTTCTTTCTATGCACAGTTTCTCTAATCTGACTTCAGTCTTTACCTTTTTAAAATTTCCTCATAGTAGTTTTTCTTCCTTTTCTATTTGAATTAGCAGCATATTCTTCTTTGTTCCATTTTTATCCAATTAAACTGAAATGAAACTCCTTAATACTCTGATAATAACATGAAAGTAGGGTTGACACTGGCATGTGGCCAGTTTGGGACAGCGCTGCTGGCGGGATGTGTCTGCTTCTTTGGCAGCCTGCTTGTTTGAAATCATAGTTGTGTGACCCACTGGTTGTCTTCAGAAGGAAACAAATCTGTCAGGTTGTATCTGTACTGTTCCATAAACACAGTCTGGTGAGAATTCTCTCCTCATAGCTTTTGGTGGAAAATGAAACCTGTAGTAAATTTGTTGGGAATTGTTCTTAATAGTGGCAAAGAAATTCTGTGCAGGAAATCTTAGTGTTTTTTGTACTCTGGACCTCACGTTACATAATGGATTATACTAGCGAATGATGGACTTATTTGAGTGTAAATATTTTTGTAGGAGTTTCTTGCTGGAGTAATTTGGAATTTTGACAGATACATTCAATAGCCTGGTATCGATGCTATGATAACTTTGTAAATTTAATAAATATTGTGAATTTTCAGGATGTCATTCCTGAGCATTGTGTAGACATGTCTTTGAAAAGATCCTAAAGAACTTTTATGATAAATAGTAAATTAGGGACATGTTTCTCAAGCCTTTTCTAAATGAACAGTAAAATTTCTGTAAATATGTTTAAACTTCTTTTTTGTTAAAACTAGGAAAGCTGTTTTCTTGGGTCTCAAAGCCTGGAGAATGCAGATAGATGTAACATTTTACAGTTGAAGAAAAAAATCTTGGAATTCAATAGAGACATTTTTTCTTGATAAAATACTAAAATGTTGTAGGAACCAAATATGAAAAGGAGCATTGTGGAAAAGATAGATGAAGAAAATTACTCAACAAAATGGAAGATTACAGTAGGCCCCTTTATCCACAGTTTTACTTTCTCTAGTTTCAGTTACCCGTTGCCAACTGCAGTCTGAACATGCTTGTCTTGACTCTAAGAGAGAGCCCATCTCCATAATTTTTACTGCAGCATGTGGTTGTAATTGTTCTGTTTTGTTATTGTTGTTTATTGATTCTAGTGCCTAATGTTTAAAATAAACTTTATCGTAGGTATTTGCACAATGGGAATAAACATAGCATAGGTAGGGTTTGGTAATACCTGTGGTTTCAGGCATCTGCCAGGGATGTTGGAGTCTCTGTGTGGATGAAGGGGGCTGCTGCCCTTTACCACAACTACCTCACACTGGTAGGGACAAGCTTTGAGATGGGGTAAGACAAGAAGATAAGACACAAAAAAGGAACTGTTGAGCCTTGAGTTTTGAAGATACAGAAAGTTGGAAATTCTCAATGACTGCAGTAAGCAGAATGGACATTCCAGAAAGGGGGGAAAGCTGGGAAGTAAAGGTTAGAAAACTGCCCAGGTGCAGAAACGAGATAGCAAGTTACACGAAGGGACACCAATGCCCAGGGAGGACAGAAGAATGGATCACGCTGGTGAGTTGGTGAGAATCTAGTGGATGGTTTTATTTCCAGAGTGGATAGAAATACATTCAGATGTTTTATTCTGCAGCATCCTACTGAAATAAGAGCAGGCCCTATATTGTCCAAAGTGCCAGATTGAAAGACAGATTTTTTAAAAAATAAATCCGTATAGCAAAAGAAAGAAAATAGGAAGCATTAAAAATGTGAAGATAAGATTAATAAAGCAGAATAGCTATTAAAATCCACATAAGTTTTTTCCTATTAAAAATTCTAGTTATGGGAAAAGAGGGAAAAAACAAAACAAAACAAAAACCCCTGTGCTCCTTAGTTGTGATTTGTCAATTTGACTTGAGTAAGAGCTGCCTGGCAGATAATTGACAAGTAGGTCACACAGTGAGGAGGAAAGACCCGCCCGGGCTGTGAGTGGCACCAACCAATAGGCTTGGAGTCTGGAGGAATAAAAAGGGAAAGACAAAGGAAGTCTCCTCTTTTCTTCTTTGGAGAACTCTGGTCTTTGCCATTGCCTTTGGACATTGGTCTCCAGTTGAGTTCCTTCCTGAAACAAACTCACACCAGACTCTGTTGTGAGCTTCAGGTCTTCAACCTTAGACTGGATCCTGCGGCTCTCCAGATCACAGACTGCCATTCTGCATTCTTCCACCCCTAGTTCTACAGGCAGCCACTGTAAGCCTACCTCATAAATTACTATAAAGTATCATAAAATTTAAATGAGAAACATGGGTGCTGATATTCCAGGGGGATTTAATTGGATGGTTGAAAGGGTAACAATATTTCAATGTTACAGTGTTTCAAATTGAATTCATGATAAAAGTGTTTCACTGGAGGGAAACTTTGTAAGGCTGAAGGATACAATGTGCCTTAAGATGTAACTTTCACAACAAAACAATGTATCAGATATACCACTGAAAGCTAGGAAGGAAATTTATAGGAAAGGAAAAGGTAATTGACAAAACACTAGATAGTGTGTGGGTTTCTTTTGTGTTGTTCTCCTAGCTCACATCCAGTATGAGTGGATACTTAAGTTTTTTCCTAGTTTTTTCTTTCCATTTTTTTCTGTTGACACTTTAAACACTACATCTTTGCCCTTTGCATATGAAGTATCCAGTTACCAAACTGACCACTCATCATCTTAGCAGACCTGCTCACCTCCTACTTCCTAAAAAAATTAGTAACTTTCCCTTTCTACTTGCTCCCCCAGCCTGTAAGTTACTTTGTTTCTTTGCCTAGCAGCCAACCCTTCTCCTTGTAACCCTGGTGATGTCCTGTCCATGAGGCTCTGCTCAGGCCTCCAGGGCACATACTGTCAGCTATCTCAAACCCAGCATTTCTGAAGTTGAACTCAGTGCTTCCCCCCGGATCTTGCTCCTCCAGAGCTCCCTTATTCAGAGAACAGAGCCGCAGACACTGGGGGGCCCGTGTGGCGGTAGTAATCTAAAAGAGTAGATTCAGATTTTGTTTGGACTTGGACTCGCCTGTGTTACGAGTGGATTGTTTTCACCCTGGGAAAAACTATCCTGCCCTGTGATTTACAAAACCAGCAGTATAAGCATCCTTCTGGCACGAAGCACTTGGGAGAATTGCCTGTCCGTGTGACTGCCTGTCCCTCTGACTTCTGAGGCAAAAAGGCACTTGCTGTTCACTTGGAATATAGGAAGCAGCCTCTTTCTCTGTGCAAAGCCAACATGGAAGCATATGAAACAAAAACAAAACCGAAAAGCCATGTAAAACATTTGAGACCAGAGATGATGAAATTGCTAGGGTGGGGAGTGGGGTGAGCGGTCCTTGGCCGTGGGCAAGGCTGCGAAGATGAGCTGTGTCTGTGAAGGAGCAGGTCCCCCTTGCCCGCGGGGTGACCCAGGACTCCTGGAGGCCATGGGAGACCACAGAGCGCACCCAAGTCTGTGCGCTCTTTCCCAGTGCAGCGTGCCTGGGACAAAGCGTGACTGAGGCACAAGGAGAGGCGAGCAGCAATAACTGACGGTCAGCTGGAACATGGAGCGAGAGTAGGAAAGTGCAGTCTGTCTGCCCTCACAGCGTCTCAGGTGCTGTACTCGGCCCAAGCTGCAGGTAGCGGGGCCGGAGAGCACGCCTCCTCCCATGCAGGGCGCTGTGTGTAGGAGCACCTTGTGGGCTTGTGCTGACTCTCCATGAGCTTCATAAGAAAATACAGCCCTTGGTTAATAACACATAGAAAGGAGGAACTCTTGTATACGCTCCTGAGGAAAAATAAGCCTTAAGGTTTTATGGATTTTTTTTTTTATTTTTATTTTTTTTGGGGGGGCAGGGTCTCTCTAAGTCACTGAGTTGCTCGGGCTGCACTCAAACTTGTGATCTTCCTGCCTCAGCCTCCCAGAGTGCTGGAGACATGACCGCCACACCTGTCTTCATGGAATTTTAAACTTCCCGTTTCTTACCTATTAAAGCGTTAGAAGAAACTTTCTTCACTATGTTAATTTGGAAGGATTTATAATTTTTACCATTAAATTAATGCTGTAATATATTTCCTGTATTTTTAAAAATTATATTTACTGTTGTAACTCTAGTGATGAATTACTGTAGAGGATACTCAGTGGGGAAGAGAAAAGATGTGGGAGGAATGGGCTGTTGGGTGGGTGGGTGTGTGATTTTTATGTTTGTGAAAGTGAAGGGAGCGGATTACTAAGATTGCAGTGTTAAAGTCTGAATATTGTGTTAAGAGTGTTTAGAATTCTCGGGGCAGGGATAAAATCTTAAGAAAAGCCAGGACCAGAAAGGTCTGTTCTGGTTACATCCAGCTCCTGAATGCAAAGGAATATCATCTGAAGCATTTTTTTCTGGTTCTTTAACACCCTTTATTGAACGTGAAATGTTAATGCCTCAGAAGGAGATTCTTAGTACCACAGTGGAGAGGACCATAGCAAAAGTGTGACGAGTGTGATATAATTACTGATGTTTTAAAAAAGATACAGCTTTTATTTCCAGTGAGCATGTTGAGCCAAAATTAATAAGAACTCTTCACAACATTAGTGCAGCCCTTTTCTCTTTGTATCACTTTCTTCACTGTGTCCGCTTAGTACGAGGACTGTGGAGTGAAGCCTGTTCTAACCCAGCCTGCCATTCTAAGCCAGCCTGCTGGAAGACGCCAGGCTGTTCTCTTCCCTCAGACAAGCTGAGTGGCCACTGTCTCGGGCCACACCCGAGTGCCCATACACGGCTCCCAGGTGCCCTGCTCACTCACATGTGTGCTTGCCCTTCCTGGGGGAGGGGCTTTTCACTCGGCTCTCTACGCTGGGTAATGTCACAGCCTGGCTCGCTGACCTTGGCGGTGAGGTCCGAGTGTAGGTGCTGGGGCAGACGAGGGCTGTCGCATTCCTCTGGAGGGGTTTGACCTTAATGTGGTGCCATGTACCATGGTAGGTTAATCTAGTTGGTGAGCAAGCTTTTGAGAAGGGAACAGTTTCTGGGCTTTGGTTCTGGACTCCTGTCCACTGCTTACCGTAATAAAAAAGATAACTGTGAATATCCTACTTTATTTAGAAACAGTGGTGTGTCAGAGTACTGTTTAATTTCAAATCTTTTCTTTCCTTTTACATTTTCTGTTAGCTATCAAGGCCAATACATACCACAGTTGCAGCAACCAAGAAAAATGTTCCCGCCTCCAGACGTGAAACATACACAGAGGACTTTATTAAAAAACAAATTGAAGAGTTCAACATAGGAAAGAGACATTTAGCCAACATGATGGGGGAGGACCCGGAAACATTCACCCAAGAGGACATTGATGTAAGTATGGTTAATTCCCTGGGAAGAGCAGTTGTGGGACAGTTTTAGATACTGAAAGCATTTTCTTCAGCATAAACCCCTTAGTGCTGTACAAATTTTAATCAAACTGTCAGAATAAGGAAAAATGCCATGTGTATTGCAAGCTGGAACTGTGATTTCTGAGAGAGATGCCGTTCTGTGTTTGAAGCATCACCAAGTCAGGCGAGTTTTTGGTTTTAACTAAAAGTGGACACTTGTCTTGATTCGGGGTCATAGGACCCCCTGTGCGCGCTCACACACCACTTAGAAACGCCCCTCCTGCTGTGTCCTCTTAGACTCAGCTCCCTTACAAAATGCTGAAACAGGCGGTAATGCTGACAGAGGGAAGTTTATGGGAAATCCCACAAATAAACTTAGACCCAGTGTTTTTATCAGCTTACCCAAGAATCTGGCTTTTCGGAGTGAGGGCACGCCTGAGTGACTTGAGAGCAAGAGGCACAGTTCTCTTCTTGTTCCCATCTTGAATTATTTTATGCTCCTGTTACACGTGATTATGGTCAGTAATGCTTCTTTGCTAGACATAACTGGCTAGGCAGTACAGGAACTTGAACGCTTTGAAGCTTGCTCTGATTTTGAAGAAGTGACAGTCATTCTGTGATGTTTTATATTTAACTGATTTGAATACCATCTTCATGTACATTTAATGTTTTTGTATGATTTCAAATACATTAATGTGTGGCTTAGTAATGTGTCTGAGAAACATCAACAGGCGATTTTGTTATTTTTGTGTACATCATGGAGCATCCTTACACTGAGAGAGCTCCACCATCAGCAGAACAATCTTGTGGGACTGCCAGTATTTATGGGGCTCCTCACACATGGGGCTGTATCTGTGGGGACCAGTTCCCACACCTATGTGGATATCAGAATCTTACATGAAATGAAGAAGTATTTGCATGTTACCTGTACTTACAGATAACCTGCACACATTCCCCCATATACTTGAAATCTCTCTAGATCACTTGTAAAACCTTACGTAATGCAATTGCTGTATAAACACTTGTTATGTATTGTTTAGGAAATAATGATGAGAAAAATAACCTGTATGAGTTTAGTACAAATGTGATTTATTTTTTAATATTTTCCATCCATGGTAATTGAATCCATAGATGCAGAACCCACAGAAAATGAAGGCTGATGATATTATTATTTGTAATCATGTTACAATTTTTGCGCATTTTTCTTCAATTCCTAGCTCTTCGTATATCGTTCCTATTTGTAAATGGCGCTGGAGTGTCTCATGAGGCCCCAGACCAGTGTTTCTGACTCCATCAGCAGGGTTTCTTACTACCCTCCTGGGTCTAGGTGTCTTGGGGTTATGGACCTTGGAGCTGCCGTCCTCATTTTTAATCTTAATCTGAATTTTTATAACACTTTAAAGTGGTTTTATCCTACATAGTGTGGGTTTTGTTCCATGTTTGAAAAAGGAGACTGAGCATTGTTTTTAAATATGTAAGTACGCAAAGTGGAGGAGCTCAGAGACCTTAAACTTTGAAGGTCGTGTCCTCCACATCTGCCTTACATCACAGATCATAGGCACTTGGCACCACCTGGAACACACCACATAATTTTTAGCTAAGACAGCTGCATACTCAAAAAATTGTGATTTTTTTTTTTTAATTCCAAGAAGAATCGAAGAACAAAAAGTAACCAGTGTCTACATATTCAAAAAATATATTATTTTAAGAAGTGAAGAAAAGGTCAGAAACAAAACAAGATTTTCTCCTTCCTCGTTTTATCTCATGTGCCCTTTAAAAGATAGAATAGTGAGCATTTTAGCAGTCACACTACAGATTTTTCTTTTCTAAATGCAGTATAAGCTCTGCTTCCCTAAACCTTGTCTCCTGAGACAACTTCTTTTGCTGTTTCATTCTCCTCTTTGGTAGCGTCTTTGTTCAGACATAAAGCACCTAACATTTAAAGTATGCAATTTATTGGTTTCAAGTCTACTCACAAGTTATGTAGCCTTGACCAGACTTTAATTTTAGAACATTTGTCTCACCCTGAAATGATGCTTTGTGCCCTTTAGCATTCACTCTCCACTGCCCCCTCCAACTCTAGGCCTCCACCTTTATTTTTGGCCTCTACATTTCTGCCTGTCTCTGAGGATCTGCCCAGTGCAGGGTTAGGGTTAGAGTAGGGTTACATGTGATATGTGGGCTTTGGTGACTAGCTTCTTTCACTTGGCAATAATGTTTTCAAAATCTACCCATGTGGTGGCATAGATCAGTACGTCATTCCTTCCCCACCTCACTCCCACCCCTACCCCCGGGTAATAGAGATTGAACCCAGGGCCTTCCCGCTGAACTGCAGCCCCAGCCCAAGCCCTAACCCCTGTTTGTTTTGGTTTTTTTCTTTTCTTTTTTTTTTTTTTTTTAACCGTTTTCCATTTTTTGAGGCAGGGTTTTGTTAAGTTGCCTATGCTGGGCTCAAATTTGCCATCTGCTTGCCTCAGCCTCCCAGAATGCCGAGATTGTAGGTGTGCACCACAGTGCCCGGCTTCATTCTTTTTTAGTGAATAATTTTTTGTTGCACAGAGAGATGACATATTTTGAATTCAGCATGAGGTGATGGGCATTTAAGTCACTTCCATTTTGAGTCCCTGTGAACAGTGCCGCTGTGAAAGTGCATGCCACGGACACATGCTTTTGTGCTGGCCATGTTCACTTCTCGTGGGAGTGTGTTTGCACCACTGCCCAGCGATGGTCATGAAAGGGACCCTGGTTTGATCCGTTTTGAGGTAATCTTGTATACGGTGTGAGGCAGGGTCCAACTAGTTCTACATGTGGAGGTTCAGTTGTTTTGGAGACCATCATTTGTCCTGTCGAATTATTTTGTTGCCCTTTTAAGAGTCAGTTTGACTGTAACTGTGACTCTCCGTTTCTCTTCCTTAGCATTCTGTCTGTCCTGATGCCAGTCCCACGCTGTCTTGAGCGCTACAGCTTTATAGTGAGCTTTGACGTTGAGCAGTCCAAGCGTGAAGTTTTAGGGTTGGCATCTCAGTTTCCGCAGGGAGCCAGCTAGGACTTTGACAGGGGCTTGGCTACATCTCCAGGCCCATTTTGGGAGTGTCACCATCCTCGTGGTGAGCTCTTATCTCATGGGACATCCTGCCCATTGAGATCTTCAAATTCTCTGAAGCTTTGTAGTTTTCACAATTTACATTTGACTTTTCTCTTGTTAAATTTATTCCTAAGCATTAATTTTTTTAAAATTGTATTGTAAGTAGAATTTTTTTCCTGGATTCTTGCTTACAAGTATATACAATTAATTTTTTATCTATTTTATGGATTTGAATATTGATCTTAAATCTACAACCTTGCTGAACTCTTATTAATTTTTGTAGTCTTTTAGTGGATTCCCTGGGATGTTTAGTATCTTGTCACCCTCAAATATAGTTTTAATTCTTTCTTTTCAATGTAGATATCTTGTATTTCTTTTTCTTTCTAACTGACCTAACCTCCAACGATTTTGAATAGAAACACTAGACAGTCTTCCTTTGTTCCTCATCCCAGGGGAAAGTATTCATTCTTTTACAAGTAAGTATAATGTTAGCCATTGGATTTTTATAGATGCTTTTCATAGAGTTCAAGACATCCCTTTTGTTACCTAGTTGGTTGAACTTTTTTGTTGTTGCTGTTGTTGACATGTTAGATATTGTTAAGTGCTTTCTCTGCCTTTTTAAATGATTTTTTTGTCTTCTATTAGTGCAGATATTCTGTATAATATTAATTTCCAGATGTTAACCCAACCTTGTGTTCATGAGATAAATTCTACTTTCATCAGTTTTATAGTTCTTTTTATGTGTTTCTAGATTCAGTTAGCATTTTGTTGAGGACTTCTGTATCTAATACTGGTCTGTAGTTTTATTAGAATATCTTTGTCTGATTTTGATACCAGATTAATTGTGGTCTCAAAGAATGAGTTGGGAGTATTCTTTTCTGTTTCAGAAGAGTTGGTGAAGAGTCGGTACTAATTCTTTAAATGTTTGGTTGAGTTCACTTGGCAAAGCCACCTGGGCCCCGGCTTTTCTTTGTGGATAGTTCTTATCGTTTTCATTTTTACTCTTGCACTGTTTGCTGTTTAAATGGTCCCACTCTCCTGGTGGCCAGAGTGTCCCTGAGCAAAGTTCTCGGCAGGACGCTCCTGCTGCCCTGCTGAGGTCGCCGCTCAGGTCTTGAGCAGCTCTGACTGCCCTTCTGGTTGGACCCAGATGTGCTCAGCTTTTGCAGGGAAGCAGCATTCGACAGCTTCAGACTCCTGTCTGAAGGCATTTTCACGTTGCACATATTAGAAATGAATTATGTCTGGAGAGGTTAGTTCATTGCTTGAATGTTTACTCTCAGTGTCAGTTTGCAGTGTTAAAATTATTTTTGTGAGGGTTTAATTTATAGGGTAGACGTGGCCTGTAATTTAATTCAATTACCTAGTTAGAAGTCTATGCTTGCTATAATTTTCACATAGGTAAATTAAGTGCCATTGTATTCAGAGGAAACCATTAGTTGTTTTTATATATTGTAGAAATTGGTTTTTCTGAACTGCTTTTTCAGTTGCTAAAATAGCAAGAGCCAAAACCATTTATAAAATGTATTTAGACAAAGATATTTAAGATTTAAACAGCTCTTTCATATACTAAAATATCTTTAAAAATTTTTGTCGCTTGTGTTGGCAGCTGACACACATTGGTGAATCCATCTAATATAGTCTTTTAATGTCATGTAGAGAAATCTAAAAGGAACCTGCAGTTTAATGAACACATCATTCCATCAGGTAGAAACTTAATTTTTTTTTTTTTAATGGTGCTAGGGATCGAACTCAGGGCCTTGTGCTTACAAGGCGAGCACTCCAACCACTGCGCTAAATCCCCAGCCCCTAGAAACTTAATTTAGCAATATACTGTGTTTAGTTCTGGTTCTGAAACTGTGGACTTGTTTCCCAGAGAAAGATAGCATCACTGTGTGAATGTGATTGGTGATGACTGTTCTGTTCTTTTAAAACTCTGTATATAGTGAAGCTGACTTCATGGCTTTGTCATCATTGTGCTAATAGACCATAATAGAAATCTCCCTTGAGGCAATTAAGAAATCATGAATTATTTGAAAAATATCCAATTATGCCTTTAAAATAGGTAGACTGTTCTACAACACAGTTGAATTTCTTGTGAGGAATATAAATGTAGAACATGTGCAGCCTTCTTATTAAATTTACTTACCTTTTGCTGAAGTGCTTCATAACTGGAGTGATGTGGGCGGCAGAGCCTGGAGTTCTGGGAGTCGGGTCACAGCTCTGTTGCTCTGTGCTCTCTTGGCTGAGACAGCCGTCTCGCCCGCCTGGGTGGGGCAGGATCAGGAGATTGCCACAGTGCGCCCATCACTCTCGGTGGTGACCTAGCTGGGATCGCTCACAGGCTTGCTAATTGCCTTCGTCACGCACGTCTTTGTGCCACCTGCGACAGGGTGGGAGAACCATCCGAGATGCTGCTGGGCACGTGGATCCGCCGTCCCTGATCTGAAGGTGAGGTTACCACCTCCTGCGGGCGGCGGGGCGTACGCTTTCCTGGAGTCTGGAGCCCACTGGAGGCGTGTCTGCTGCTCTCCTGGACACCAGGACGTGGGGCTGCCATCCTGGACCTGGCTCTGGAGACTGATCAGGTTCCTCAGGCCTCACATTTTAACTCCAGTTAACTCTGGGCATTGTGTTCGTCTAGTGGATTTCCTCTGGCCACTCTTGGCAATGCGTAACAACTATACACCCAATATAGTTCTTTCCATTTATGTTTTTGAAACTATTATTTTTGTTAGAGGTTTGGCCTTGTATATAAACTGCAACACAGTATAGCTCATAGGTCTTATTTAGCATTTTTGTGCTGAAAAAATACCCAGGTCTTAAAAAATAACCTATTCAAAATCAAGAAAATATTTAAGCTTCCATTGCAGTTGCTGTGATGTGTTTAGAAGTCATGTTTGCTTATGTGTTTGCCTTTTAATATATAAATTAAAATAGATACTATAATTTTTCTCTTATTTAATTTGATGGGGAAATTAGATACTTCACAAAAAGTGAATGTTCCAGATAAGAGAAAGTTATTTTTCACTGTTATGTGTAATGAAAACAACCACTACCTACTGCAAACCTGTGCGTGCGTGTGTGCGTGCATGCGCGTGTGTGCGTGGGCGTGCGTGTGTGTGTGTGTGTGTGTGTGTGTGTGAGAGAGAGAGAGAGAGAGAGGGAGAGGGAGAGGGAGAGGGAGATGCTTTTAAGGAACTTATGCATGTCACCACTTTTAATCCTTCTAAAAACCATATAGGATCGGTACCTTTCCTGTGAAGGATACCAAAGCACTTATGAGATCTTTTGGCATCCAAAGACTTCTTTCCGCACTGTCAAGGATTGATTTTTAGGTGACATTTCTAAACTAAGCTTTCATCTCCCAGCCCTCTTCGGAGCAGTCCTGAGCTCTGTCTTGCCCCACAGAGCTGTGGGACCTCCTGGGTGACACAGCGCCAACCTTGACTGTGACTGCCGGCACCTGCTTCCTGTACAGGGCGCTGGCCACGCTCCGCTGCCAGTCTTGTCACCTCCCTCCCTGTCAAGATGTCTCGTTGGTGCATCTGCCTCTGGCTGCTCTCACCTGCTGCCAGCCTCTGCATAACTCAACTTGTTAGGCATGTGAATTAGAACTGAGCCCTTCACCTTGGGATGGAGACCCATGTCCCTTCCTGCTCAGTAAAACCCACGGATCTTTGTCAGCCGCTTCGGCTTTTCACAAGTCTCACTCGTTGATTTCTAGGTTTACAGCTTTATTTCAGGGCACGGAGTTGAATAGAAATCTGGCTTTACTGAATGTTGTCTGTATAAGTTATGTCTGAAAATTACACCCAGTTAATCTTATGTGCTAGGATTTTTAATAAGGCTTTTTAAATAGTACAGATGGAAGTTAGTAAAATAAGAAAATATAACTGATATAATGTTTTAATAGAAATAATTTTGCTGGTGTCCATTGGTACTTATTTCAAAGGTACATCATTTGAAAGATTTATTATGAGGGCTACAGTATTGTATGTCTGTTGAAATTTCTAAAAATTCTTATTAAATATATATGAAAATAGTTATTGTAATTGCAAATTAACTCAAAGGAAATTAGTCATTGGCAAGCGTAGATTCCCTGTTTCAGCAGGTAAGAGCAAACGCAGTCCCGCGCCTGTTGAGCCATGGGGGCGGGTGCAGGTAACCCCCAGGAGAACCACGTCAGCTCCAGCAGTGAGGAGGGTCTGAGGTGTGGTGCTGACGGTGCTTTGAACACCTGCTAAGTGTTTGGAAATAGACCCCAACTCCGTGACTTCCAGCTGCTGTCACCTGTGCCTTTCCCGGTCACTGCCAGCTGTTGAGGGGTGTACCGAAACTCTCTGGCCGCAGCAGTGCTCCTTACTGCTAGGAGGAGTCTGTCAGATGGGCGCGGAGCTGAGCAGGCTTCGTGAGGCAGGAAAAGGAAGTTCCAGAAGAGGGTTTTGTGCGCGTGGATGCTGGAAGAACCAAGTCTGGAGCGCGTGACAAGGGGGGCTGCGGCAGTCCCTTCCCCACCCACACGAGACGCGGCCAGCCAAACAGCGCGCCTGGCCCGCGGCACTCCTGACACCAGCACATCGTCGTGTTAGAGCAGACAGGGTGACAGCAACTGCCCATCTACTTAGGGTGACTGAGTTTCTTAATCCTTCATGGGAACCAGCAGATTCTTTTCCTCAGAATCATGCAGTAAACCCAGAAAAGTTGAGGGCCATCAATATTTACATTTTCCTTTTGGAATTAGGCATATGGTAGTTATAAATTTTCGGTCGGAAATATTTCACTTACACTAAATATGAATACACACTTGCACTTGCATTTACTAATGTCTGTATTTTAGGAATTAAAAGTTAAGCTCTACATTACTATAGAATTTCAGGAAAAAAGCCAGCAAGTTGATATATAACACTGCTGAAGTCTACCAATTACTTTTTAATTGGTATTTTAGACCTCATCTGAAACCAGAATGTTTTATTCTCGTAAGTGTGAATATGCTGTGTGAAGTTTCTCTAATTGATTTGCTGTGCCCATTCCATTTGATGTATCATTTTTCACAATATTTCATAATTTGTGCTCACTTCTAATGAACAGAGTCGTTAGGACAGGCATGTCTAAGTACAACTGACAGCTAACATTAGGTGCCAGATGCAGTTTATAAAGCTATGTAGAACTGTAGAGAACAGTTTAAATAAATTAGCACCTGTACATTAGTCTCACTTGCTGGTAATTTATAAGCGAATCAGTAGAGATGACATTTAGGTAAGTCATTGATCAAGTTAACAGCTGCAAGCCCACTGCCCAGCTGGGACACCTAATTAATAGGGATTGCTTCCTGCCCCGTGCTTCTCCCAGGCTGAGCCCACCGTCCTCCATACTTCGACGTCAGCCTAACAGTGTAGTGCAGTACTTTGCCTTCCTTTCAGGGGACTTTGGAATGACCAGGATTCTGGTTAAAACCTAAAGAATATGTATTTTTTTAAAAGTATGTTTACTAATGAGGATAGCTTTATTCCACAACTTATTTGCATTCTTTTTTTCCCCCTTATTTCAGTACTTTTTTTGTTTTGGATTCATGCTAAGTTTGCGTGGTATGCTATGGTCTTATTCCAAAGGGTTGTATACCTAACATTAAATGTATATTCCATTTTTTTCCTTTGGAAGAAGCAGTATTTTTTGTTTTTGTTTTTTGTGGCCAGCCAAACATTGAACCTAAGCTGTACGTGTAATGGTTTGCTCAGATGTGACATTAGTAGTTCAGATACCTAAGGACTTTGCTGGCTTATACTCCCTGTAAACTTTAGAAATTAATATAAGGAATATTAAGCTGGGACTTACAGAATAGTACCTCCTCCCAGCCCCGTGGCTCAGATTTTCTTCACTGTGAATTTAAAACTGAAAGATTCAGGCATTCACAGCCTGAAGTCAGAGCGCAGGGCCTGGCCTTGGCGTCTTCTCAGGCTCAACCTCGTGGGACTGCTGATACCTGAGCACCTGTGTGCTGTTAGCCGCACCCCATGTCTATTCTGACATGGGGAAGGGGTCTCCTGACACACACGCTGAGCCCAAAACGTGGAGAAATACTTGGCTAGCTATACTTTTGGAAGCATTTTGAAAAGTCATTTCCTGGGTCCCAGCTGACACACACAAAGTTTGTTTTGTGGAAGGGTTGCATGTTTCCTAATTTAAGCACTAACTTTTCCTAAAAGTTACTTCAAAGGGAAAAAAGTCCTTATTTTAGATAATTATCGACTTTCTGTTCGTGCCGTCATGGTTGCCAAACTTGGTCCAAGCAGACCAGCCTCGATCTGGAAGAGAAGTGCCCATATCTGCAGTCCAGGACTCTCGAGGCCTAGCCTCTGCCCGCTGTTGCTCCTTCTGTGGGGCCCAGTGAGGACTACGCCCACCCGGCAGGCAGAGAGCTTGCGTACTGCACCGAGGGGCACACACCAACAGGGCAGCCAGAGAGCATGTAAACTGCGCCGAGGGGCACACACCAGCAGGGCAGCCAGAGCGCACATACACTCCGCCAAGGGCCACACACCAGCAGGGCAGCCTGAACATGCGTGCTGCACGGGGTGGGGGGGTGGCGACAGGGCCCTTCTCTTGCCACCTCCCGTGTGGCTTCTGGGATGGCTTAATTTCACCCATCATGATAATTTAGATTGTCATTACTTGTCCTGCCAGTATGGATGTTTCTTAGTAACATACTGGGAAAGCTACTGAAAAAGATGAAGTATCCCAACACTTTCTTTGCCTTCATATTTCTTATTCTTATCTTTTTCTTCTACATATTTCTGAATTTTCCCATTAACATTTGTGAGATAGTCTACCCTCTACAATTTTTTTTACTGATTCTTCATAACTTGTTTGAAACACCCTCCTTGTTGTGAATTTTATAGGCCAAACTCAGTGCTTTCTATTGCATTGGAAAATTGTATTTGTAGTTACTGTGTGTTTTGGGAGGCCCAAGGACTTGGGAGATAACCCGAGAAAGGTCTTATCTCACTGAAGTGTTTTCCCAGAACAGAGCAAAGCTATCGCCTTTGAGGAGAGAGAATGAAGTTGTCTGCCATCTGCAAGGAGGCTTGGGAAGCTCTTGAGTGGGTGGCTTTTGAGAGAAACTGATTCAGGAAGCCAAGGCCAGCGGGAGGATAAGGGAAGACAGGTCGGGGACTGCATTTGGAAGGGTTTCCGCAAGTGCCTCTAATGACTGCACGTCAAGTCACGGTGCCCCCCAGACCAGCTCAGGGCCCGGCCCGACCGCAGCGCGGGGTATGAGCCACTGAGCTGGCTCCCTTCTGGCTCTGAGCGAGGTCCGTAACCCTTGACATGAGTGCTTGTGGGGTGGGAAGGGGTGTGACAGGAAGACTGGTCTTAACAGGTTAGAGCTCACAGTTGCCACTAACAGGGTGTCATTATCTTTAACTTGATATTACAGAAAAGGGAATTTTATGGCCTCCAGTGTGCTGGTCACCCATTAAGCACATGGGGAGCCATCACTCAGTAGCAGAGTGTAGAACACTCCCATTGCCAGAGGAAGTTCTGCTGGCCCCCGGCAGCTAGATGATTGCTCCTTTGTTTCTTCCCAAATAAGAACTTGTGGTTTTGTCTTACATTCTTTAAAAGAAAGACAATGCAGTATAAGTAATATCAGTAAGTGCAAAAAGTGGTTAATTTGTGTATGTACCTGTACAACACGGTTATGTGTCGATATTATATATATATATGTTGGAACCAGAATTCAGAAACATCAGTGCATTCTACAGTAACACCAATAAACATTCTAGATTAATACCAGTAAACATCAGTTTGTATACTTGTGAAAAATTTTAGCCATACACAAAAAAGTTGTACAGTGCATACCCATGTGACCATTATCTAGATTAAATAATCTTAACGTTTTACCATATTTGCCTGAACTGTATATTTTTTTGACCGAACGATTGTATTTTAAAGTGAAATGCAAAGTAAATTACAATCATGTCTCACCCGTATTTGAGTGTACATCTTCAAGAAAACAGAGCACTTAAGGTATGACCATAACACCATCATCACATCTGATCAAATGCGTGTGCAGATAGTCTGTAATAGGAGTGTATCAGTCAGTGCTTACTAGAGAAACAGATTTAATGTCATATATACAAATATATGAGAATTTACAGGATTGGCTTACAGTGGCAGCCCACAGAGTCAGGTGTGGGGTGCAGAAGGTCCACCTGCATGCTGTGGAGCCAAAGGATCGAGCTGGGGCCTGGAGCTCACTGTAGTGTCCCATGTAAGTCTGGATCAGGAGGCTGTAGGTCTACCCTGAAAGGCTGAAGAGTCTGTGCTGGAAGCTGGGAGACAGCATCCAAGGTGAAGTTGAGGACTGGAGCTCCTCTGAAGAAACAGAAGCACAGAAGCAAGCCTTCCTTCTTCGCTTCCCTTATTCCATTCTGATGACAGGCCTCCCTAGGATGGGCCTTCCATGCCCGGAACAGTGCTGAGCCAGTTTAGTTGGGTGTTTCTTACTGAAGGTGACTCAATGAGTTAACTCTCATAAGGAGGGTGGGGACACTTAAGTGAGTCTGTATTTCCATGTCCCCAGTGCTCATCCGTAGAATGGCCTTTTAGATCATTCATTCACTCAAGGGCCCTGCAGCCCATTGGGTTGTTGATTTTTCAGTTTTGCTCAGTTGTAGAAAGAGAGAAATCCATGACAAAGACACAAGTCCTCTGCCTTTGGGAACCTAACTGTAGACAAGGTGCTGTCGGAGGCTTGGTAACAGCTTGGGAGGAGGGATCCTGGAGGGAGCTGGGAAACAGATCTGGCTCTTCCCACATATCTGCCTGGCAGGAGGAAGGAAGGCTGTGAGAGAGACACTGTGGCTGCAGGGGAGGGAGAGCAGCTCTGCTGGGGCCTGAGACACAGCGGGGAGGCCAGAGAGTCCTTGGGGGCCCTGAGCAGGCAACTGCAGGGTGGAACTGGAGTGGGCCAGGTGCAAATCTGCAGAGGAAAGCAGGGCGATTTCAGGAGTGGGAGATGCCTTGGCGGACAGGAGCGCACATGGGAATTGGGAGCTGAGGACTGGCTGAGTGGTCACCAGGGCTTCCATTATTGTCCAGACACTTGTTCACCTGAACGCAAGTGTCACCCACAGCTGGGCAGCAGTTGGCACATGAAGAAACAAAGCTGGGTGTCAGTGCTGTGGTCACTTTGAGCAATGTGGAAGTGGAAGGCAGTAGACGGGAGGATGGAGTGGCTGGGTGGTGTGGGCCTTGGAGAAGGAGGCTTCTCCTGTGGGCTGTAGATGCTGGGTTGGGAGGAAGAAGAGAGGAGTGGAGCCCGGTTGGGCAGCTGCCCCTGTCTGATCTGAATGGACCCGCAAGCTCAGGAGATGGAGCAGTAGCCCCACACCAGGCAGGCAAGCAGACAGGGTGGACAGGGCCTGTCAGACAGGAGGACCTGCCAGGCAGGCGGATAGGGTGGACAGAGCCTTTCAGAGAGGAAGACCCACCAGGCCGATGGACAGGGTGGACAGGGTCTTTCAGAGGAGGACCTGCGGGCAGGTGGATGACGGGGACGAGGCCCGTCATAGAGGAGGAGCCAGCAGGTGAGATGGAAATGGAGGAGTGTGGCTGGGGAGGTTCTGGTGCCCTCCTGTGGCCCTCCTGTGGCCTGCAGATGGCTCTGTTGTGGGCCCTGTGTGCTGTGTGACATTCCCACTGCCGTGTTTGAGATCACACATGTGTTGTCTCCCCTGAAAGAGTGATATTGGGAAGTACTTCTTGGCTGTCTGAGCTAGCAGAGGGTCTAGAACCCAGGTGGGATAAATATTTGTTGAACAAAATGGATTTAGTTGCGTAGGATGTATTAAGGTAAAGGATTTATTACTTTCCCTGTGTTCATAGGCAAAGACATTTAGATTTCTTTTGGATTTTCTTCTTTACTGCTAATTGGCTGAACATACTTGGTCTCAACAAAGAAGATCTGATATCTCACAGCACTGAGCTGGTTCTTTGGTATAAGACAGTTGTTCCACGATTAAATGTTGGGACCTGCGTGTTCTGGCTGTGCCATTTCAGTGTGATTTTGGACTGTTTCACTGCTTCTTTTGCGTCTGTAAAATGGAGCTTAGGAATACACAGCTATTTTATTTCTTACAATAGTGAGAGATGATGTGCTTCATCTAAATGGAATGTTTGCTAAGTGCCGCCTGGTGCCGTGCTTGTATCTGTGTAATCCCCACAGCAGGCAGGTGAGCTCGGTGTCCTTGTAAGTCAGAGGCATGGAGCAGCGAGTCTGCAGACCTGGCTAAAGTGAGGCACAATAAGGATTGCACGCTTTGTTTATACTTCCGTCCTGCCCTATTATTCAGCACTCTCTTTCGTCGGGATTCTGGCATGTGGGAAAGTGAAGGTTTTCTTGTTTGCAGCATATAATGAATGCTCTGCCCAGAGGACCTCAGCAGACTGTTCTACCCCCACTCACACTCAGAATTCTCTTGTTCTCATATAGTCACCGTTGCCTTCAAAAGGCTCTTCACCTGCTTATATTTTAACAGCTGTGTTTTAACTGGCAGTTAGATGGGCCCAGAAAACAATGAAATCATTTTTTCATTAAAGCCAGATTATCCTTTGCTGGCTCCGGAAGTTGTGGAACCTGCAGAACGCCCCTGAGAGAAGGTGGAAGGAGGAGCGGGTAGGGTCGCGTTGGTGCCACCCCGTGCATGCTAAACAGCGGCAGGAGCGTGTGCGTGCCTGTCTTTGCTGTTGTGTACTTTTTATTTTTTGATTTACGAACAGCTGCTTTGTTTCACTTACTGTTCCTGCTGTCTCTTCCATCTTCCATCCTTTGTCTCTCATTCTTTTTTTGGATTTGTGAGATTGTTTTGTATTTACACATCTCTGCTCCAAGGACCTTCCTCACTATATTGGTGCAGCATCTCATGCTCTTGTAACTAACCTAGTGAGGGACTGTAAATTAACACATCTGTGCTAATTTATTTGTACTGAGTTGAGTTTTTTAAAGGCAAATTCACCCTTCCTGACCCTTTCAATTGAATTTCAGAATATTTCAGTGAATTCTTTTTAAAGCAGAGATCCCCTGTAAGTTCTGGGCATCCTTCACAATCGATAGTTTAGTTTCAGGGTTACCAGTGTTTTCTAGTGACTTTTCTATGTCTTAGTTTTCAGGAGCAGTCCAACTGTGGGATGGAATTCTTCAGTTTTCCTTTCCTGCTTGGATTCTATTCATGATCACCCCAGTAAACTAATTCTTGTGTTTGCAAGCGATGCCAGCAGCAGCTTGGTTCTCAGTAGAGAATCGGGTGCCCGTCTGGCTGGTGGTTGTGGGGAGTCTCCCCTTAGCTCGTGAGCTGTGCTGGTTTTCTGTGCCATGTGTCAGTCCTTGGCACCAGTGACCACTCTGCTGAGATGCCGACAGCTAGAAAGCTGCTGTGTAGATGGGGTGGGCTCAGCCTGAGTCTGTTGGCCCAGAAGGTCTGTGGGCAGTTACAGGACAGATTGGGCTTGAGAGCATCTTTATTACTTTTTAGATTTTAACCTTTTCCACCTTTTTAATTTTGAAACTCTTCAAAATTACCTTGAAATTCGAGTGTCCAGTGAAAATACACAGTTGTTAGCATGTTGGCACCTTCCTGTGCCTTTCTTTATATATAAAATAATAGTTTTGCTTGTCCACTGAGAGTTGCAGATATCATAAACATAACTCCTAAATACAGTCTGTGTTAACCTCTAACTTCTTACATCTTTCATACTGGTGTCCCACAGTACCACTGTCACGTCTAATAGTCAACAATTCTATATGGTCATGCGAGATGTGATCGAAAAATATGGTGATTATTTCCTTTTTTTTTTTTTAATTCTAATACAGTAAGACACGTGGCCATGAATTGCCCTCAGAATACTCGCCTCACCTTCAACACACTTATCCCATCACTCTGGCCACTTTCTGGAGCAGTTCTGGAGTCCTCTTTTGTGAATGTCTTCCCCAGGTGTGATGGTACCACCCGGCAGGGCTGCTGCTGGGTGCCATCCAGTGGAAAGGCAGCTTGTAAAAAACATGACACTGTGTCCTCATCCACCTGTCACCAGACCTGGCACTATGTGACTTCTGGCTCTTCCCCAGTCAAAATGACCATGAAAGAGAAACATTTTGAATCAGTTCAGGACATGGAGGCAACTGTGACAGCATAACTAAAGACGCTCATGGAACAAGACTTCCAAAACTGCTGCAGTAAATGGCAGTGAAGGAGGGTATTTTGAGGGGCACTGATGGCAAGGTGTCTTTCGCTGTAATAAATTTTCTAAAACTAGTTAAGTATTCACCAAAATATTTGATTACACCTTGTCACGTATAGTCTGTGGCTGATTCTTGCAGTTCACCCCAGCGTGTCTTTATTGGCTGTCTTGTTGTTTTGTAACATCGAGGGCACTTGTACAGATGTTCTTGTTCTGGCTTCCTGGTTGCTTCCTTGTGACCAGATCCAGGAGGCGTAACGGACACAATGTAGGTGATGGTGTGTGCTTGTTACTGCATCTCCCCAGAGGCGACACTCGGCTTGTCCCTGTTATGATCGTGTGTATGACCAGCGCCTGGTTGATTGAGTAATAACCTTTAGATCCTGGTAAACGCAGCTTTCCCCCTCTGTAAGCTAGTAGGTGGTCTGTAGGGTAACATTTTGAGTCCTTGTGAATTTTCTGTTCCCTGGTAGTCTTTCTGCCACTGGCTGCAGCATCTGTCAAGGACTCTCCCTGCGACTCATAGCAACTCGGAAGTTGAAAATGACCATTTCCTACTTCTGTCATCTCTTCTGGTTTTATCACCAGTGTCATTCTACACAGAATCTTTCATTGTCCTCCTGCCCCAGCCTAGTGTGTGCACACACAGACCCAGTGTGCACCTGCTTGTTGACTGTGTTACAGGCGTGGCCGCACATGCCTGGGATCCTGGCACTCGAGGGGGCTGGTGCAATAGAAGGGGGTGCTGAGAGTGTAGCTCAGTGCGAAAGCCCTGGGTTCAATCTCCAGTACTGCAAACAAGTAAATAATCGTGAGTTTATATTAATTTCCATAAATTAAACTTGGCCTTTTAGGCTTTTTTCTTTTTTCTTCTATGTTTGTACCTTCTGTTCTACAGTAAAAGTTTGGTCTCACTCAGATTAATAGATCTATATTTTCACTCCAGTGACACATTAAAATATGTCAGAATCACATTAACAGTATGAATAACAATAAGCCTATCAAGTGAAGTTGATGATTTTGTATTTTTTCTTTTTTGTTAGAAGCGAGATTTGTTTCTGTTTGTATTTTTAGGATCTGTTCTGCCGGTTTCATTCTTTGATGTATGAAGCATTTCCCTGCCTCCTGGTCTGGGGGTGTGCACAGGCGTGCCCCGCAGAGTCTTGCCCGCATCGCCCGGCTGCCGAGAGACACGGTTTTTATTAGCTCCACGCTAACTCCTCTTGTTGACATTTGCACAGAGGAGCCGGCGCGTATTTCCCTGTGCCTGTGCCGCACTCCCTCACACCCTCTGGTGTCTCTCGGCGTCTCCGTGACCAGCAGTTGACTTCATGGCGCTGTCATCTACTCTGCCAGCCCCCGTGTGAAGACGTGGTGGTTCCTGGGTGTGTGTCCTTCGCAGTCCCACCAGTAGCTTGAGCCCCTCGGGTCATCCGTGTGGGGCGTGTCGTGGACATGGGACCACTGCACAGGTGGTCCTGCTAGAAATCGTGGCCTTCTGCTGCAGAGTTGGTGGCCACTGGTCCCGTGTCACCATATCTCTTTGTGGCCTCAGCAGCAGTGTGACAGACTTCTGAACTCTTGATGCTCCTGTCAGATGAAAAGCGTCATCTCAGTGGTTTTAATGGCACTTTTCTTATGAGTACATTTGAGCCATCTATTTCTTTTATTCAGGTAGTTTAGTTTGTCCGTCTTTCTAATTGCTCCTGAACTTCGAGTCCTAGTTAAGCAAGATTTCTCTGTGTCAGGTTGTAGAGGAATCCTCTCCTGTGCAGCGCCAGCCTTTCATGGTTAGATGTTGGATGCTTACCTCTCCGATATGCTAGGAGTTTATTCTGCCGTACATGTGAACTCTAAATCCACTTTCCTCATTCTCTGAATGGCAGTTTTCTCAGTGTCGCTTACACAAAGGTCCTCCTCTTCCCCAAGTGTCAGGCTGACTGAGCATGTACAGCATGGCCCAGAGACAGGACCGGGCCCCCAGGTCACAGGCAGAATGAGATCAGCACATCTCTGGGTGGCGGCCAGCAGGGCCCATCCCAAGGGCGGACTCTGCAGGCAACACTGTGCTCACGGGGTGCCACCTGCTCACGGGGCGCACAGGTCAGTAGAAAGTCCTGGGCTGCGGTCTCCTCATCGCTGCCTTTCTGCCAGGAGGAGAATGTACTTTCTGCCGCGGTGCATCGAGAGCAGGTTACTGAAGAAGGCCCCGAGCAGAAGGCAGCACCACCACCTGGGCAGCAGAGTCCGCTGGGGAGGCTGTGCAGGGAAGTGTGTCACACCCTGGAATGGATCGAGACTGGCCAGGGATGTTCCCTGACCTTCAGGACCGGGGAGGTTGCCAGGAATGGCGCCCTACCGCTCCTGGGCATCCTTAGTGTCCCTGTTGAGAGAACGGGTTTGAAACCTCTGGGAGGCCTGGGGCTGCGGCCCACAGAGACCTCGCCTCCATCCCTGTACCTCCGAAACCTCGGGATGTTGTGGAGGGGACCCGGAGCACAGCACTGTGTGACTGTCAGGGAGCCGCAGGGAGCGTCAGAAGCGCTGTGCTGCCGCGGCTGTGCGGGCACCTCCAGGCTCCTTTCCAGAGGAGAGACCCAGTGTTTTCGGCATCTCAGATTAACACATCGAAAGCTGAGCCTTGGAAGTTGTCAGTAACTAATTTTATAGTTACAGTCTTGGGGGGAGGGTGTGTGTAGTGGCTTTATTATTCCCATCTGAAAACTGAGGAATTGGGGTGCATATGGAGCTCTGCTGCGGTATCTGTCTATGCTAAGTGTTCAGTAACTATTAGTTATAGGATGAACTCGCTGTTACACTTGCTAATTAACCTTTGTGTATTATTTTCAGAGAGCTATTACTTACCTTTTTCCAAGTGGTTTGTTTGAGAAACGAGCCAGGCCAATAATGAAGGTAGTTATCTTAATTACTTTTTTAAAATTTCGCTTAGTTTATGTGTTGCAGTAATTATCTAATACACCTTAAATTTATTTTACAGCATCCTGAACAGATTTTTCCGAAACAAAGAGGTAAGTATGCCAAAGAGTGAAACCGTTTCTCTTTACCGCGGGACTGGTGACATGGTAGCAGCTCTCCTGTGCTGGAGACTTGCTCCCCGTGGCCGAGGTGTTCTGGCCTAGGTCAGAAACATTCTGTGACCAGCAATGAATGACTGAATGTTGTTAAATGAGACTGAGTTACAGTTAGGCCTGTTCTAGTGTGGCACTAAGAATTGCATCCTAATCTTCCTTTTGGGGGGGGAATTTAGTATAGATCTGCTATGAACTCAGTCAACATTTGTTTATATGAAATCTTTTAGTTTTTCATTATCTTGGAAACATGTTTTCACTAAAAACAGGTTTTTTTCCTTGTCTTTTACTCAGTGATGTGATTCCATTGTCTTATCTTACATTGTTGCTATTGAGTAGTTAGCTGTTATTCTTCTCATGTCCCCTGTTTTCTCTGGCTTCTTTTACGATTTTTCTCTTTCTCTTTTAAATGTGTAAAAAACCAAAAAGCATCTTAAATCACACAAGCTTTAACACGTTCACAATGGGGCCATAATTCATATGTCTCACTGCTGGGCAGCTGTAATTGAATTTTATTAGTAAAAAGACCAATGAAAGTGATTAGATCTGTTTGTACCACCAGTGAGTGGTGTGAGCTGCCCGACAGGACAGTCATGCATATACCACCGATGGTTCGAGCTGTCAGGGAAGCCAATACTGTATTTACTGTGTATTAGAAGCCTCATACCCAGCATGGACTGGTGGTAGCTGTCAGTCAATTTAAAAAGCATTAATGTTAAAAATGATTTCTTTTTAGATACTCAAAGGGTAAACCTAGACTATCCATTGTGTTTGGTATGTCCCTGGAGGGTTTTTGTGTGTGCCCGCCCTCCCTATACTTTTGAACCTGCCACTCATACATCACCAGCAATTTTCATCTGTGATTTCCATACCGGGAAGCAAAGAACTTGAACTTTCGTAGGAGTCTAGGTGCAGAATATTTCTGCGTTTCCATGAATTTTTGCCTTCTACCACACTGAAATTGAGCACAACTTTTTTTTAGCAGCTTGCCGTTGAGTTGTTCTAAAGCTTTCAACTTAGTTTTCATAGAAGCAGTAATGTCTTTTCTGTTTGCACTTTAATTTCATGTGTTTGTGTATAAATTCATTAGAGTAATTATAGAAATCAGCACTACAGTAGTAAATGGCCCTGTGGGCAAACACAGCTGACTCTCACTCCGCATGTAACCGAGTCACGGAGTTGTGTGGCCATGAGGAAGAAGGGCTGGTATGCTCAGCGTGCGGGCTGCTAGTGTGCTTTCCAGTCAGAGATTGCTAAGAGAGCGCATATTGCCGTAGAAATTTTATTTCTGCTCTATTACGTTAATGTCTCTGCCAAGTCCTCTTTTCAGACCTCAGCATTCTTTTCTCCTGTTCCACTTCACTCTTTGAAATGATAACTTCTATTTCAGCTTTTTTATAAATGTATTCTACCTTTCCTAGTTCCTCAGTTCTTAGACATGCTTGATTTTAAAATGCATAACATAAATTTAGTGATTGCTCCTGGGGAGTGAAGGGCGGCTGTTTTGGAAGCAAGCACACATCAGCCTTGCATTGTGACCACAAGTGCAAGGCCCAGCACTTAGGCAGTGGCTTTTCTATAAATGTCTCTCATGGCAGGGATTTTGTTCATTTCCTAGTCTAGTTTTCAGCCTCTCAGACCACCTACCTGTACTGCGCCTTCTCTTTGTTCCATCCATCTCTACTAGTTTTGTCTCTTCTAATTCATCTGCTTGTTCCTTCAAGTCTTATACCAA